>PVKH010042068.1:0-10868 GCA_004027955.1 Chaetophractus vellerosus
AAAAAAAAAAACAAACCCACATTACAATTGCTCTTCCCTCATCCTGCTCCCAAAGTGTCCAATGACCCTGGCTCCACATAATTTTGTACTTTCTTGCATTGTATAGACATGTTCTCTTACTAGCCTAAGAGCATCTGGAGAGCAGGGATGATTTTCTGCTATCTCAATATCTCTTACTGCCTAAGACCGTGCTGTGCACCCCACAAGCCCTCAATTATCAATGCTTTCATTTAACAAACACATGAGTGTCTGCCATGTTCCAGGCCCTCAACATAGTTATAGACAAAGCTCCCCACTTGTGACTAAACATGTCTGTTTTACATCATTACTTTCAATTAAATAGATTTGAGTTTTAGTTCACTTTTGCAAGACAGGTGGTCTTCTCTCTTTTTTTTTGATGCAGGACTTAAACAGATGGCTATACTTTTAATTCTATGTCATTCTTTGATTTATTAACATTTCTGCCCTGTTCTCACTGTTCAGAAAGGGAGCTGAAGCCTGTGTACACATGAACACATAGAGAAACTTCTTCCAGCTTTGTGGGAGGGGTAGGAGTGGGAGTGTACATCTGTGCTCACCTACTGCCATTTTAATTTTAATTGCTTTATCAGGCAGAAGGTTTCTTTTGAAACATTTATTCATTGAACAAATATGTACTGAGTACTTTCTACCCACAAAAGCACAGTGGCCAGTTGTTCTTTAGTTTGTTTTTTACTCATAGAAGGCACTATTTCCCATAAGAGAACACCTCCAGTCTGGCTTTTAGAACTGGTAGTGGCTGGACAGGTAAAGGTTGCTGGTCATAGCTGGTTAGTGTTGGAGTGGAACTAGAATTTAGGACATTTGGCACCTAATCTAGTGCTCTTTTTACCTTACTGATGTTTTATTATTTCATTGTGTACTTATGCCTGGTATTTTGAAATGCAATGACAGTTGCAAACTGCTACTGTTTGTGATTATTGTTACTACTATTATAGGTCAACCTGACCTGAATAGTAAGACCTAAATAAAAATATTATTTTACATTACAAATCAGTTAATGCCCTTATTATTATCAGTATTTAATTCTAGCATAAACTAGCACGAAACATCACCTTTGAAGAGATTATTGAGTTCCTGACAAACTCAGCCATACATTGACTGTATTAGTTTATTAATTATGGGCATTGCTAGTTGTTGAAAGAGACAGCCCTGAAATCACAGTGATTTGACCAATAGGAGTTAATACTCACATAAGAACAGTTCAGTGCAGGTTTGCAGTGGGGTGCTTTCCATGTGATTCAGTGGCCCAGGCACCTTCCATTTTGTGGGCTTCATAATCCTTTGCTTCCAGATGGTTGATGAGAAACAGAGAGGTTTTTATAGGACAGCCCTGGAACAGGAGTACATTATGGTCCACAGTCCATTGTTCAGAAGTTGGTCATATAGTGCCACTGGGAGGTAAGGGGAAGCTAGGGAATATAGTCCCTGGTTGAGCAGCTGCTTCCAGCAATAACTCTAGCACTATGGACTGGACCCAGTGTTAGGCTAGCTGGTGAAGTTAAGGAGGTCTGAGGCTCCCAGCCTCTTGTTTCTGTCCCCTTCCCTCCATCCATGATCTGCCCGTCACTTCCTGGCCCTGTAGGTACCCAGTCATCTGCCCTTCATCAGAAAGTACTTTCAGGAAGGAAGCAGTAGCTGTACTGAAGACTAAACAACAGATGAGGCTCAGTTTACGGCTGTCTGCATTTTAACAGAAGAAAGCCTCTGTTTGATTTAAGTAAAAATATGAAGCTCTAATAAGAATTTCAGGTATTTTTGGGGAACAAGAAGCATGCAGTCCTTAAAATTAAACCACATGTTGGATCTGACTGTGTCTTTCCACACAACCCAATATATCCACAGGGCTCTCTTTTAGGAATGGGCTTCTTTATTGTTTGATATAGTTTAGAAGTTTTCCTTAAAGGCAGGCTCGGCTAGTTTGTATATGGATAGGTGTTTTTAACTATGAAAAGGGGATATGGGAAAGATTAGGATCAAGGAGTCTTGAATGTAAAAGATCACGGACTGGAGAAAGGACTTAACAATGTAGAGTGAATGTGTGCTTTTCTTTCCTTGAAAAGCAGATGGTGTGATCTGTTAGAAAGCCTCCAGAATGTTGAATTTGCATTGTCAGCTCTGAGCTAGCTTTTTAAAAAGATAGTCAAATAAATTTGTTTGTCTCCATTTATGTTTCTTTGGATGGGTTTATCTCAAATTACATTGGGGAAATGGAAGCATCTTACAAGATGCTTTTACACACGAGAAATAAAAATTATGGGCAAATATGAGTGAAAAATGTCTTGCCCTAGACTATATTAAATATCTAACTACCAATCCATAATGGATGACTAAATTCTAAGTTTTCGTTTGAAAAATTGGCATTGTAGTCAGCACAGTCAGTCTGGAACCTAGGATGGCCTGTCTCTCTTTTTCTGTGTGTCTAAGTAAGCAAAGCCTCATCTTAGTTCCCTTTTGCTTCTGAAACTTAACAATTGCCAAAAAATATTTTACCACCTGTATTAGTCAGCCAAAGCGGTGCTGATGCAAAATACCAGAAATTGGTTGGTCTTTATAAAGGGTATTTATTTGGGGTAGAAGTCCACAGTTACCAGGCCATAAAGCATAAGTTTCTTCCCTCACCAAAGTCCATTGCCATGTGTTAGAGCAAGACTGCTGCCGACTTTTGCCAGGGTTCAGGCTTCTTGGGTTACTCTCTTCTGAGGGCTGTGTTTCTCTCCGGGCTTAGCTCCATTGTTTCCTCTACAAGGTCATCTGTAGACCATGAGGCTCTCTAGACTTTGCTTCTCTCCACAAGGCCAGCTGTGAACTCTCAGGCAAATGGCTCGTCTCTATCCCAGGGCCTTCTCTCCTTCCTCACCAGAACTCCAACATCCAAACTGCTCCAACACTGTCCTTTGCTGTCTTTTATACTTGAGACCACACCCACCAAGGGGCGGGGCTCAATGCCCTACTGATGTGGCCCAGTTAATGCCCTAATCATAACCTAATCATGTCCCGATGAACAGACCAGTTTACAAGTATAATCCAATATCTATTTTTGGAATTCATAATTACATCAAACTGCCCAACGGCTACACCACCCAAAGCTTAGTTCAGGTCTCAAAAGTACCTTAGGGTGCATCAGTACCGGGTTGGCAAACTTCTCCTCCTTCCTTGCAGATGCATCACTGGCTCTCTGGCCTTTTCCAGGAAACCATGTTAGAGAATTCAAATCCAACCCATCCCCCCCCACCCCCCACCCCCCCCCACCCCGTCAATGGACAGGAAAAAGCAGGCATCTGGCATCCAGAGACAGGAAACAGAAGCAACACAGCCCTGTCAAGTTGCTTTCTGCAATGCCTTGTTAGAATTCAATTCTCTTTATCTTGAGAAACAGTCATGAGTTGCTTAATTTGAGATTTTTGGAAAGCAAATTGTCCTTTTGGCAAAAAACAAAAAATGTGTCAACCATCTGCCTAATCCAAAGGCATCAGTACAGAGGAGGAAGCTTGTGTAATGAAAGGGGCCAGTGTGATACAGGAGAATGAACCCTGGACTGGGAGTCTTAGCTCCCACTAGGCCACCAGCTGCTGATGTGTCCTTGCACACTCAATTTCAGTTGTCCTCATCTCTTTATAACAGGATTATGGCTAGGCTGAGCTGGGACTTTTGGTAAAATAGAGTCAGGGACATTGCTGATCCCATGTACCTCTTTGCAGCCCTATATTTACAAAAAGCCTAGGAAAAAAGACTTCATTGCTGTTCAGAGTTGGGGTTCAAACATTTATAAACATGCATGTCTACTGGACTGGTGGGTGTATGTGCATGCACGTGTATCCACCTGACTGAAGTTATAGTTTTAGGGAGGGTACTGGAGACCACTGAGAACTCAGCAGAAGAGAAGAAGTAGTTGGACAAGGAGAATCTGATTTAAGAATGCAATGTAAATGTCATTATATAATGTGGCAATAAAATCCCAAACTCATCAAATTCAGCCATCCTAGGAGAAGGGTTTTGTTTTGGAATTGAAAGTGCTGTCTCAGCCACTTGCTGAGGACCCTGCCTCCTATCGCCAGATGTGGCAGGGAAGGAAGATTATCCCTGTTTGGAAGAAGGGGTTCTTTCAGGACAGGGTCTACTTACAATTCCTTGGTACTATCACCATGGTATTGGACATGATCACAGATTTAAGTTATGAATATGTATATGCACCCTGGGGATGACAGGGAAAACTCAGAGAAGAGTAATATGTAAAAGACAAAACTTCATGTCAATAGAAAGATAAAGACTTGGGACCTTTGAGATTTGAAGCCAGGTATGTGTGACTTTAAAGTCTGGATGTGGGATCACTACCCCATGCTGTATCTCTAAAACAATATGCTGCTCCAGGACCTCTTCTTCCCACCCTGAATCTCTTGCTTTGCATCTGAGACCTTGTCCCTCTCCCTCCCAAGGTCACCACTGGGCTCCAGGGCCCTTTAGCTCATCCTCTCCCCAGTTATAACCTGAGAGAAAAAACTGCTTTTACTGCTTGTACTGTAGGGTTGCAGAGGAAAAACTTGAGATTTTATATTGTTTCACAATGTTTCTGATATAATTACTGTTTATATTTACTTATACCATAATTGGTACCAGGAAAAAAAAGGTGATTTTCCTAACCCTAAAAGTTTTGTATTTTTTGAAAATTATAACAAGCTCAGTGAAATGGATATGGGTTAAATATTACAAAACTCAATTTCCTATAGCAAACATACAATGATTAGTAAATGCAATTTCCTACAACAGACAAGCAAGTAAGTTTTACAGTCTCAAGTTAAAGGTTGTATAATAATTAACTATTAGAGTTATGGTGAAACCCCACAAAAGACCTCTGTGTACAAACTACTGAATTTAATGATGACAAAGTACAGAAAAAGAATAAGTTTGACAAAAAGCATACCCACACCCCCCCACCAATCTAATATTTATATTCTTAATGGCTTTAAGGTAATTGACTGGTTAATATTTTCCACTTCTTCTCTTATCTGTATAATAAGGTGCACTTGTTAGCTCAGTGCAGAGTATTCTCAGAGCCTCATGTCAATAGTTCAGTTTCACACTCCCAAGACTCTTCTATCAAAAAAGTTGTAGTGTCAATTTTTTTAAAATTTAATTTTAATAAAGAATTAAAGAATTTATGATTTATAACTTTTATTTCTATAATGTAAATCTAAAAACCGTTCCCAGAAGCATTGGCATTTTGATTGACTTTTAGTTGAGATATAAAAGCGATGACCTCACATAAAGGAATTTTCAAAATCACCCAAGGAAAAGTGCTTTTTTGAGGTGGGACAGGGAGTAACTTTTCTTATGGTTTCTGGAAGCATGACATTGAGAGGTCTTTCTTGAGGTAGGTCATGCAATACGGGCATGATTTTCTCAAAGCCGACATTATGGTGAACAGAGAGCAGTGGTTATAATATGTAGTCATTGGGGATGATTAAGGCAGAAAATGGAGCAGAGGGGATGCTGAGTCCTAGGAGAGCTACCATATAGGCTCAGATTTCTTGCTATTTCAATTATTCTTTAATTTTATTTAGTTAAAAACACATTTATTTTGTGTTCCAGGCACTGTGCTAGTATTATGAATATAAAAGTAAGCAAGGTAGACTGGTATCCTCAAGTGACTTGCAGCTTAATGGGGAAGACATATAGTCAAATAAGCAATTATAGAAAGGTGTAAAAAGGTTTTCATAGGGAAAATACAGGGTGTTGGGGGAGCAAAGCAAGGGAACCCAGCTGTATCAAAAGGGGGTGATGGAATGCCATTATCTGAGGTCTGAAGGATGAATAGAGGATAGCCAACTGAGGGCAGTGGGTCCATCTTGTTTGAAATCCTAGGGGCAAGAGAAAACATGGTGCATTGAGAACCGAGAGAAGGTAATTGTGGGAGGAGCTAGCTGTAGGGTGTGAGAGAAGTAAGATGGAGATTAGGCTGGAGAGATAGGCAGAGCCTGATCAGAGGCTGTGGTATGCTTAGGCTTTATCTGAAATGCACTCAGAAGTCACTGAGGCGTTTGTGGGCAGAGCATGGTGAGATTCACTGTTTAGAAAATCATACTTATTGTGATTGGAAGAATGAATTAAAAGGGGACACAAGCAGGGGTACTGAGAACAGTTAGGAAGCTATTGCAGATTCCAGTTGATAGATGTTGGGAGTCTGGACTAAGGTAGTATCATTGGAAATGAAGGTATGAATTTAAGGGCTTTGAGAAGGTAAAACAGGCTTGGTGAAAAAGTTAATGTGGATAGGAGGAAGGAGAGTATTAAGGATGGCAGTAAATGATAATATCATACACCGATCTATGGAGAAACAGGTTTGAAGGGGGAGGATGATCTGCTCAGTTTTGAACTTTTCGATTTTGGGTGCCTTTGGGACAACAAGTAGGAATGTTAAGTAGGATATAGGTTACATGAGTCTTGAGCTTGAGAGAGTTGTGTGGGCTGGTAATATAGGTGGTAATTGAAATAATGGGAGTGGCTTTAAAGAGAAAAGAGAAGACCTAGGATAGAATACTGAGGAAACAAAATTTGAGTGACAGGAATTGGAAGAGGAAAGTCCTGTGGCTAGAGAGTAGGAGGAGAACCAGGGGAGCCTGGGCCATGGAAGAGAGTGTTTCAGTAAGGGAGAGGTTAACTGTATCAAATGCTGTGGATGAGTCAAGTGAAACAAGGACTGAAGAGTATCTTTTAGAGCTAGCACAAATGTGGACACTAGCAACTTTTGCAAGAGAGCTTAAGTGCAGTGATGAGACAGAGCCAAATTGCATTGGGATGAGAAGTGGGAAGAAGAGGAAATGGAGGTTGTGAATGTAAGCACACTCCTTCAGGAGAAGAAGGGCTACCTTCTGAGGAGGGCAGTGGACTAAAAGAGCATATTTAATATCCTGATGGGAAAGAGCCAGTAGAGTGAGAAAATGTTAAGATGCAGGCAAGAGATGGGGTAATCAATAGGCTGAAGTGTGGGGGAAGGGAGCTGGGAAGAGGGTCAGATCCAGGGGCTATGGAGGGGGCCTAGCCTGAAGTGGGAGGAGGGTCCATTTTACCAAGTGAGAAAGAGACAAATAAAGGCATGAATGTGGGTATTTTGCAGATGTAGAGGCAGGAACTTGAGTGCATTCTCATTGTCATGAAAGAGGAGTGAGGGTAACAGCTTTCTACTTGTGGGTTAAATGGTAGAGAAATAACCCTCCCTCCCTCATTCCCCCCTCCCTCCCTTCCTTTTTATAGGCAAGCAAGGGAGTAAAGTTTATTCAGAAACAAGAAAAGAAAAACAGTACACAACCCTGGTTATTGTTGCGGGCCTGCTACAGAGTGAGATGTACACATGGGGCCCCAGGTTAGGCCCTTTTAAGACCTTTCCTCCTCCCCTTTCCCAATATTGGGGAGGGGCCTCAGCTGTTTGCTGTTCTGATTGGTTGCTCCACCTGTTAGCTCTCAGGGGACCAATAATAAGGCCTTTTGTTTGGAGTTATCTGGGGCTTCCCCTTGACCCTGGAAAGAGTTCCAAATGGGTCCTCATGGCCAGGGTCTAGGTGGGGTCTTTCTGGATTTCTTCTTAGTATCAGGGGGTTTCTGAGAGGGGTCTCATGGCCATGTTCTCTGCCAGATCCCAGCTGCCTTCCCTCATTCCCTATACTAACCTGCCTCAACTCCTCCCTCAGAGAGTTTACACCCTTATTCTTAAGGGGGAGCTGAATAGCAATGGCCACTCTTCTGTAGCTACTTCCTGCTGGTTAGGGGGAGTAGTCTCTACCTAACAGGGTGTAAAATCCTCTGGCTATTCTATTGAGGTTGAGAGAAGATGGTTCTGGTACCGTGTTTGGAACTGGATGAAATCCCCATGTGACTAATGTCTTGTTCTGGAAGGCATTGATTTAGACCGTAGGAGTGGGAAAGTCTCGGTACCTCCAGAGGTTGCATCCTCCCAAAGTTGATGGGAAATAGCATTCTTCCTGAAGTTCTTTTTATGCTATTGGTTAACTTTAGGGAGAGATTGTGGTAGACTTGCTGAGTTTGGTGTAAACTGTCAACCGCTGTTCCCATGGTGGTGGTTATGCCTAGGACAACTAGGAGGGGTATGAGGAGAGGCACTTCACTAGACATAAACTCACAAAGACAATATAGGTAACAAGACAAGCATATGGCAGGCAAAATAAAGACAGTACTTAAGAGAGTCATTCTGTTATCTTATAGGGCACATTCATTAACTACTTAGAAAATGAATTAAATTCACTAGGACTTTTAACATGTTTAATATCCTGTGCATATGATCTAGAATAGAAGAGATATTATTGTATTCATCAGATAAAGGTACAGTACTTAATACTAATCAATGCACAATTTCCTCTTTGAGCTGAAGTTAATATATCTGTGATGGTTAGGCTAATGTGCCAACTTGGCCAGGTAATTGTGCCCAGTTGTTTTGTCAAGCAAGCCCTGGGCTAATTGTAATACAAGAATATTTATGGACTTTAGTCACCAGTGAGTTTATTGCATAGATGGCTGATCACATCTACAATCAACCAAGGAGATTGCCATCAGCAATGAGTAATGTTTTATCCAATCAGTTGAATGCCTTAAAAGGGGAAGTGATGTCAGCATTCAGAGAGAATTTTTCAGCTTGACTTCATACAGCCAGCGTCTCCTGGGAACTCATCAAGGACCTTCATTGGAGCCCCTGGTTTGCAGCCTGCCTGTGGAATTTGGACTTGTGCATCACCCCTGTCATGTGAGAGAATTTTATAAAATCTTGTACTATTTACAGATATTCCCTGTTGATTCTGTTTCCCTAGAGGACCCTGACTAATACAATATCTAAGCTCTAGGTATGCAATACCATACATGTTGTCCCTCCACAGGAACAGTCCGTAATGCCAATTGTGTTTAAGTTCTACTCACATCACTTTGGTAATTATTGCTCCACTTGATAGACCCTTTTTTATTAGTCAGCCAAAGGGCTGCTGATGTAAAGTACCAGAAGTCTGTTGGCTTTTATAAAGGGTATTTATTTGCTGTAGAAGCTTACATTCACAAGGCCCTAAAGAGTCCAACTCCAGGTACCATAGGAGGTACTTTCTTACCCGAAGTCATTTGCCACATGTTGAAGCAAGATGGTGGGCAATGTCTGCGAGAAGTCAGCCTTCCTTCCTTTTAAGGCTCCATGGTCCCAGCTTCTTCTGATCTTGGCTGTAGGCTGGCATAAGGCTCATCTCTGTCCTTATTGGTTAACTTTAGGGACTCATTTCTTTCTGGGCTCAGCTGCTCTGTTCTCTTCACAAGGTCATCTGTAGACTATTAGGCTCATCTCTCCTCCCAGGGCCTCTGCCTGTCTAAAGGAGACTTCTCTCTTTTCTCACATATCTGCTTCTCTGTGTTCTTCTTCTCCATATATTTACTTCCCTGTATTTGATTGAACTAGCTGTAGGCAGGGACTCAAACCAAGTTGCCCTGATGATGTGGTCAAGTAAAAGCCCTCATCTTAATTTAATAAGGTAAAAGTGAAACCTCTGAGTCTAATACAATCTAATATGCCCAGAGGAACAGATCAGTTCACAAACACAATCCAATATCTATTTTTGGAATTCATAAACAATAGCAAACTGCCACACTCCACCCTCTGAATTCCAAAAAGACATTACAATATTAAAAAAAAAAAAAAAAACCTCTTAAATCAGTAACAATGCTAAGTACAAAATCATATCACAATCAGTTTAAAGAAAATAAAGTTTGTCTTGGGGCAAAGTCCCATCTGCTGTAGAACTCTGAAAATTAAAAAAACAATGTATCTGCTTCCAATATACAAAGGGACAGACAAAGGATAAACATTTGCACAACCATAAGGAGAAATTGGTAGGGAAACATGAGTCACCAGTCCCCTACAGTTCTGTAAACCTGCAGGGCATATTTCATTAGGCTTCAAAGTCTGAGAGTCATTCTCAAGATGATGGTTTCTTCTCCCTGGGGCCTTATGGGGACCCACCCTTTCCACAGGCTTGCCCAATGGCAGTTTTTTTGGTTCCACCCTCATCAAGCATCTGGGTGGCAACTGAGCTCCAGATCTTACCCTCCAAGTACATTGGGGGTGATGGCTATACCTTCCCCAATCTCTGGGATAAAGTCTTAACCCCCCTAGTACAGTGAAATGAAGGCAGCATCCTCCCAAACCTTTGGCATACAGACTCAACCCTCTCAGAACAATGAGTTAGTGACCTGGCCTTCGCTAGTCCATGGGGAGGGGGGGCAGGCCCACCCCTCTCAGTCCTATGGGGTGTTGACCTTGCTCTCCCCAATCCTTGGGAATGTGCTCCACCCTTTCTGTAGCCAGGGGTGGCAAAACTCTCCCTGAACACTTGGCTGGAACATCCATCCTCTTCAAATGCCAGGGCAGACTTCACCCTCTCTGTAGACATGATTGGGGTCCCTCTTTTGGTCCAGGGAGATGTCTTAATTCCTGACCTCAGCTTCTGTGGTTTTCCTTTTAACCCCATTTCCCCTTCCATCTTTCCCCTCCATGTCCCTTTAAGCCCAGGCTGATAGTGGTTTTGTTCATACAGCTCTCTCAAAAAGCTTGTTGGTTTAGCATACAGGAAGCAGGGTTCCAAGCCATCAGAGAGTAAAACTTTCCACAAGTCTTTCCTGGATAGGTGCATTTATAATCCTGATTTACAAGTTCCAAGTTTAGCTAAGTCCTCAAATGGGGCACTATCATCTGGGGGCTTGATTTCCAGAGGCTTGGAATTTCTGGAATCAGTTTCTGGTTTTGTTGTGCCTAACAATTCAGTTCTCAGGTTATCTCTCTCATCTAG
>PVKH010042069.1:0-10871 GCA_004027955.1 Chaetophractus vellerosus
GTGTGTCCATTCTTCTGTGTTTTTCTATGTCTGCTTCTTGTCTCCCCCCGTCCCTGCGGCGACGCGCTGAGTCGGCCCCCCACGGCGGTGGCTTGTTCCGTTCGAGGGTGGCTCCATTCCATTCCCACGGGCGGCTTCGCTCCATGTTTTGCGGGCAGCAGTCCTCCATGTTTTCTGCGGGCTGCTCGGCTTCCGCAGTTCGCAGGCGGCAGCTCCGCTTCTCACGGGTGACTTTGCCATGCCCGTGGGGCCTCCGCCCTGCCCGTGGTGGCCTTTTGCCTTGCCCACGGTGGCTCTGCCCCACCCATGGCAGCTTGCCTTTCTCAAGGCCGTCTGCCCGCTCGGAGAGGTCCCCGGGAACCGAACCCGGGGCCTCCCATGTGGTACACCGGCGAGCTCTTTATCCACTGAGCTATCTAGCCGGGCCTCAAACTGTTTTTAAAAAGGAAAATCAACTATAAGCTATTTACAGGTTACGAACTCAAAATATAAGAAATGAATTATATGCAAAATATACATATTAACATTACATGATAAAATTTAAAAATTTAAAAATGAGGAAACAATTCACAGAGAAAATGCACATGTCCAATAAATACCTGAATTAGTGCTCAATCACACTCATTGTAAAATAATTGCTTATAAAAGTAACTCTATAATCATTTTCTCCTGCATATATTAAGAATTTCTTTGTTAGCTAGAATGTGGATAAATGCATTTATTTTTTGGTAGTGGATGTGATGCTAAACACCTGTCTCTTATGAGACTTATGAACATATTTTTTAAATTTTTAAATGGCTTTGGGACCTTTTAAACATGAACTATGTAAACTCAGGCGGAACAAAATAACATTGGATAAAGTAGGTAGTCAAATTAATGTAGATTCCGCTCAATCTTGATCTTATAAGAGTTCTGTGAAAGATCACGGGCTGTGAGCTCTGCTAATTCTGGAGTAGATTTTTATGATAAGCACTTAATTATCAACACATCTGAAAAAGCCAAATATTCAGTGCATTAGTACAGAGTTTCTAAAAGGCTGAGGGCAACGATGGTTACAGTTAGATTTGTGTATTTTATGTGTCATGTTTTCTTAAACAATGCATAATAAATCAGTTGCCTGTAATACTTTGAAATGGGCATAATAAATAGTTCAAGTTGAAAATTCCTATCGTGAGATGAAAAGTTACCCTGGATGCTGTAGTCCATCAAGAAAATTACCCACAATTACATCCCCTTTTTTTGTATGCATTATTTATTAGAAATTTCATATTTAATGACCCTGAAGACTGTACCAAAAATTATCATTTTAAAATAAGATAGTTTTACCAATGATTTTATAAAGTTTGTATAAATTTTTTCCCTTTTCTTGCTTACTGTATATTTTATGGGAAGTCTTTTCTATTTTGAGCATTTGGGAGGGAATCTTTTTTTGAAAGTAAATCCTAAATTGGAATATTTCAGATACAACTTTGTTGTAATTTCTTCTACTACTTTTAAGATGAAACACCCAACCCCATCCTTCAAAAAAACTCAGTTGCCCCAAATGAGTAAATATTAATAAGATTATTTCAGCTTAAAAATGTAGGGAGAGTGGACTGAGGGGAATTTTATTTCAATTTATCTTAGATTATATTTTGTAGACTAAGCCTGCTGACCTATCTAAGGCTATAAATTATATATATTTTGACAAATCTTTTTTTTTTTCATTTGGTGAATAATATATTTCCAACTTTTAAAAGATGGGTTTTTACCCATGCATAATTTCATTTTTGTCTTTGTCCTTCAAATATCCTTTGTCTGCTTTCATTTCATCATTCTATAATAACCTCAGCCATATCAAATGCTGCATATTATAGACCTTTATGCCAACAAAACATGTTTTACAAAAATGACTAACTTTATCCTATGTCAGATCGATTAAAAACTGTATTTAAATTTAATCACCTTCATTTCTTCTTCTGAGATAATTTATCTATAGGTGTTTGAATTTATAATTACCAAAAAATACCTATCAAAGTCTAATTGGTTTGTATTTATGAGTTATTCATGTTCTGTGATGTGCCATTTAGTCATTGAAGAAGAAAAACTCTGGTTAAAACTATTGAAGGAGAAACACTGTTATTTTGAAAAGGCGAGTTTTACAAGTGGTGGCATACATCTATAAAAGTTATTATTATGGGAATATAAATTAAAATATTGTCAGAGTAGAGTTACTGTGTAGCATCATTTAGCTGATTTTTTTCTAGAAGCATCCCTCAGCCCTTTATAAATTAAGAAAACAGTTTATAATTATCTCTACTAATGAATGAAATACAATTAGGATAAAAGATCACTGTGCATTTAAATATCGATGGACCTGAAATAAATGCTCCTTTATGGCACATGAAATTTCTATAAAATAGGACAAGGAATAAAACATTTTCTCACAGAATTTTTAAGTCAATTGGATTAAGTGCAGGTTTTTCTTTTTAGGTATGGAGACAAAGGGTGATTTAGCCCTTTCATCGAAGTCTCTTGGAATCATGTAGACAGTATTCCAAATATTGCATGGGTATATTTAGGTTTTTAAAAATATATATGTATGTACCAAATACTGCGTGAGGCATACTTATATTAAAATTATTTATATTTTATTTGAAATTCACATTTAATTGGGTGTCTTGTATTATCTGGCAACCCTATGCTAGGGATACGTCACAAAATGATATTCTTTGCACCTGAGATAGCATGAGAAGAAAATTTGGTATCCAGTAGGGAAGGAGAGTCTAAAATTTAAATGAATGCAACATATATTTGTAGTTTCTTCTAAATTAGTTTGGATGAAAGTAGTCAGAAATTCTAGGAGTTTTTAAATTATGAAGAATTTATTCAGAGGAACACTCTATATACATCTACAAAATATCTGAGTACCTCTTACTATGTCAGTGCAGCTTTATGACTATGTATTAAATTCAGTATCCTGAACATCCCGAGGACTGTGATCATCTATTCCTGTTGGTTAATAAGCAGATTTTCACTGACTGTTGGGATGATCTGGGGGCAGGGAGAGTGGAAGACAGAAATGTATGAGCTTTGATCTTGATCTTCAGGCAATTACAATATAGCTGTTAAAAAAAATCCCAAGAGGACCACACAATTTTGTAGTAGCTCAGAGGATGCCACCTTCACTCTTGGATTCAGTCATTTGGGAAGTCTTAATGGATGAGGGAATGATTAAGATAGGTCTTTTGAAATGAAGAACTTCCTGGACCTCTTTGATGTTTTCATATTAATGCACGTAAAATAAAATGCATTTTTATGTTAGAGGGGAACACAAACTAAGATAGTTTCTTAATGGCTAAATTTTTTTCTTGAACAATGTTTCTTATAACCAGTCTTGAAATAATCTGTATTTACCCTTTGAAGGCATGGCATTATTTTCAAAGTCTTGTCAGTCATTATTGAGAGACTGACACGTTTCAGAGATAAAGCTCATCTCTCAGGAGCTAATTTCCTAGCAGCAGTTAGCAAACAACAGACATGAAAGAGTAACCATGGACAAGATCAAAAATATTATTATCATCATGCTCTTCATATTATTTTAAATGAATTAACCTGCTGCTGTCTCAGCTTCATCAATGAAATGATGATGGAAATATTTATGGGATTGTTGTGAGATAATACATGTATGTATGCTTAGCACCAAAAGGTATTGTAAAGACAGTCCCCAAACAATGAAGTAGAAAAAATGAACTGTTAGTTTGGGGTTATGCTTAACAATTTCATGTTTGTAGTTTTAACTGATAAAGCTGTTAATTTTGACTCTCAGAGGTGGCTGATCTTATATGTGCTTTAAGATGGGAAATCATGTTGCTCCTTAATACATATTCATTTGGGAATGTTCTATAAAGTGGTGAGTATGTATACTGAGGACTTGTTTCAAGCAAACTCATACCCATATTCATGCTGTTTCTGATCATGGCTGCACAGTTTTTGATGCTCAAGGTGTGTTCTGTGGACCAAAAGCATCAGTTTCACCTGGGAGCTCGTTAGAAAATGCACACTCCTCTAAATTTTAACAAAATTCCCAGATGACTCATATGCAGTGTTTAAGTTTGAAAAGCACTGATCTAGATGCTAGCTTAGGTTATTGAAAAGTTTGAACAGCTTGCTTCAAGCTGTTGAGAATATAGTAATGTTGTCTTTTTCATCTGTTTTCTATAATTTATTTAGGAATGATATAAGGAGAAACAAATCATTCAGTTCTCGAGGGTACCATGTAGCAAACTGCCTTTTCTTCTTCACCTAGTGATATTCAATGGCCTGGGAGATTGCATAATTTAGCTATTTATTAGTTTATTTTCAAGCTTTACTCTTTTTTTCATTAATAGTAGCCAGACCTGTAATCTTAAGCTTCTGAATAACAAAGATAGTAAGGTCATCACCATTTTTTAATTAAAGTCTTGGGAGACGGGTGCCCGTTTTTTAAATATATTTAGTAAGTTGGTTTATACTCATGTTATATATAACATGGTTCATAAATACTGGTCTTGGCATTGGTGTCATCTGAGGACTTGGTTAAAAATTCAGATATTTGGGTTAAGCCCAGGAGATTCTGATTCAGTAGGTCAACAAGCAGGCCTTGGAATCTGTATTTCTAAGAAACTCTTTAAGTTGCAGTATTGTACACAGCCTGTTTTGCAAATCATTGCTATATCAGTCTCTGTTCCATGAGAAAACTTTCCCCATCGCTCATGTTCATTTTCTGTATTGTCAGTAATCTCATTTATTTTCATATAAAGGGTAAAAAGTTAGGCAGGAGAGAATAGAAAGATAGAACATTGATCTGGGAGTTAGAAGCCCTGTATTCTTGACTTGATGTTGACTAACATGGACAAGTCACTGTGTCTCCATTTCACTTTGTAAAATGGAGCTATATCCTTCAGGAGGATGGGAGATCATAAATATGTGAGCACTTTGAAATCTTCAAAAGAAAAGGCATGTCAATTGAGCTTGTTATTATAACCACATTTTACTACCCTTCCTGTTAAAATGTGTTTTCATTTTTGCTGTAAAACCTGGTTTTCACAGAAAACTAACCTTTGGAATTTGTCTCCATTTAGCTTTTTGCCTGTTTCCACCATTCTCTGCATTCTGGCAGCTCTCCAGCATCCATATCACAGAAGATTTTGTTAGGTCATTTGCATCAAGAGCTCCTCTGTGGCGCACATCAGAGCAGCTCTTGCTGCAACCTGTTAGGAGTCAGGGAGTTGTTTGTTGGGACAATTTCCAACCATAAAACCTGGAAGATCCAGACTCCTTGTCTCAGAAAGTGATGCTTTGTGATGAATTCATTATCTGGGCAGGGGCCCAGGGCCTTGAGTATTTGGGAGGAAGTATGAGTTGCATAATGGGTAAGGGTTGGATGCGTTGATCTCTATTTGGCAAAACGGTAGAGGTGGCTCAGGGGGCATTTTTAGATTGCAGAATAAGTAGATATCAAAGCTACATAATCTTAACAAATCCTAAAATGCATTTCCAATTTTGAAAATATATTCTACCTGGCAATGACCTAAAGCAAGGATTTTCTAGGAAATAAACTGAGTTTTTAAGCATGATGTCTGCCATTGTTAAGGAAAATAATGGTACCAGATATCAGTTTGTAGGTTTATACTCCTTTGCACAAAGAGTATAGAAGGCAGATTTACACAAAATAGAGAGCTTTTATTTACTTTTAGGATTTATACTCGTCTACCCTTACTTTACTTACTTACTTACTATGAGTGTTACTTAGTATTTGCAAGAACTCTGTGGAAAGGCATTATTTTCACTTTGCAGATGAAGAAACCAAAGTTACAGGTTCAGTAAATTCTCCAAAGTTAAATCTAGTTAAATACAGAGCTAAGATTGAAACCCAGGCACCCTGGTTCTAGAGTCTATACTAGTTAGCATGACAAATTGCTTTTCTGGTAAGAACTGAGAGTCTGCCATTTGTAAATAATTTGCTCTGTGCTGCTCTAGAATCATGTATTTCTTCTTTAATGTCTTGATACTATCTCCTTTTTTGCCCTTGTATTTACAGTCTTAATTTCTTGAAACGGCATCAGTGCAACTCTTTGAAATTTTTGCATTAGAGGCAGTAGTCTTGAGAGAAGTAACAGTGGCAGTTTAGAGTCTTAGTATGTAGTCAGAGGTCCCATCACAGATGTCTAGCAGAGAGCCCACATGGCAGGGAAACCACACACTTGCTTCTGCTGTGGTCCAAGAGTTCATCAGATCTGGGGTTGGTTAGAGCTAGTGAATGTGCTTCCTGAAGTTTGTTTATTTTTAATGTTCATGACTCAATAGATTATGTGATGTATCTGTAGCAGGGTATTTCCCCGGTATTATTCGAACTTTAACCATCCTGATAAATCCATTTTGTCTGCATGATTGGGCTTTGTAAACAAAACAATTTTTTCATACAATTTTGGGTTTAGGAGCTAATGTCCCATTGGATCCAGCTAGAATGTGGTTTTCGTAAGAACGTTCCTTGGTTGAGGTCCTCAATACTTCTTGGTTCTGGATTTTAGGTCTTGGCTATTGTCCTTTGTGATCTTAATTCTGCCTTGAGATTTTCTGGCCTTGACACCATCTGCAAGTTTCTTACTCTTGGTCATGGACATCCTCTCCTTAAGGGTTTGACTGCTTCAATTAGGGATAAAATTAATTTTTTAAAATTAATTTTAATATTGTATTTGAACGGTCATCATGATTAAATTATTTATCATTTTTTATATTTTCTTTTGTTTTATCTTGATTACTCAACCAAATGTAGGAAAAGTAGGAGAGAGGGTGAAATAATCTCTAAAAAGTAAAAATTCAATAGCCAGGAAGCAGATATAGCTCAGATGGTTGAGCACCTGCTTCCCATGTTTGAAGTCCCATGTTAGTTCCCTGGTACCTCCTAAACACAAACAAATGAAAAAAACAGCTGTCACTGGGGAGTGGATGAAACTCAGTGGTTGAGTGCCTGTTTCCCATGTACAAGATCCTGGGTGCAATCCTGGTACCTCCTAAAAAACAAAAAAAAAATTATATAACTATATTTATTCAATGAAATATAAACTCTTAATGATAAGAAACTATAATATATGCTCTTAATGATTAGAAGCTAATTGTGTATGACATTAAGTACTCTTTGGGTCTTAACAAATAAGTGGTTGATGATTTTGTTACATGTATTAATATCTTTGGATTTTTATTCCATAAAATAGGAACATTCTTTTGGATTTTACTATCAGAAATCTCTCATAAGGGATTTAAGTTTTTAAATACAGAAACTGTTATAGTCCCAAAATGATTAAAACATACATTTGGCCATACTTCCCTTATCTTGCTCCCCTTAACCTTGAAGATAGCCATCCTCCTTGCCATAGCCTACAAAGCTCTAAATGACCCTTCCAGTTTCATCAACTGACAGGCTTCCACTTACTTATTTCTTTCAAGCCATAAAAGCTTCTTTTCAGTATGTCAGGCTCGTCACCCGTGCTATAATCTCTGATAGAATAGGCTTTTTTCCCCCTTCCTTTAGTTCCTTCTCGTCCTTTAGTTCTCTGGATAGATAAATAGATAGATAGGTAGGTAGGTAGGTAGGTAGGTAGGTAGGTAGGTAGACAGATCAATCGATCAGAGAGAGAGGAGGGGTGGAAGATGGTGAGAGAGAAAATGAGAGAGAATATCTACTCCTCAGAAAGACCTTCCTGACTCCAGCCTCCTCCCTCACTCCGCCCCATTACAATCCTGTATATTTCATTCTTAGCGCATATCACTCTTTGTACTTATATATCCATCTATAGCCTGTGGGAAGTCTGTCACTTCCAATTAGACTCGAAGCACCAGGTAGGCAGGGATCATGTGTCTTTTATTCACCAATATGTACTCAGTGCCTGGTAAAGTAATATTTTGCTGATTATCTAAAATTATATGTATATATACGTATATATCTTGCAGTAGATTTAAATATAACTTTACCTCATAAACTATATTTTGTTTCTTTAAGTTAATAACTCATAACACATTATTTCAATATGGTAGCAAGTGTTTCCCATGGTATTTATTTAGAGAACTATAACAAGTTTCTATATTTAAAGAAAGTATTCCTTGTTCCAATCATTTATGTACCTTTTGGGTTTGCCTTTTACAATACAGTGCCTCTGTTCTTCTTTGTTAATCAAACACATATCCTAATATAGCAGTCACTTATCTCTCTTTAACGGCAGATGATAGGTTTTAAGCCCTACTGTCTCTCTCTCACGCATACATCATTTAAATTAATATATATGCAAAGCATCTATCATGCTGCTTGATACCCAGTAGACACTCAATTTGTTCAAAGTGTATATGTCCTTACAGATATATAGAATTTGCCTAGAAAATTCTCGGGCTTTTTAATACATTTTATTTACTAGATTACATAGATTATCAGCCACATTTCACTAAATGGATTTTAATTGGATGCCAGAAAAGAACATCATAATCAGTAAGGTAGAGCTTATTGTAATACATGGAAAAGCTGCACAAAAATTTCAGCATTAGAAATGTAAGTGTATATATAATGAAAAAAACCTCCATTTAGTTTAAGTAAGCAGAAAGTGATAAGCCCACTGATTAAATCAGGTAGAAAAAATATGAATATCTACTTAAATAACACAGAATTGATAATTATCCAATCAAGGTAAAATGAACAGAGCAGGTCATTTGATAAGAAAGCAAACCGACCAGTTTTAATGTTAACAGCTGGCGTGTGAGTGTGTGTGTGTGTGTGTGTGTGTGTACCTGTTACTACTAACATAATAAAGGGGAACTTCACATTCTTTCTATAGAATTGAAAATTACTAGTTAATTACTTTCCAATTTCTGGTCCTGGAGAATATTGTATTTCATTCTACCTACTACGTTACATGAAATAAAATTCAGGTATTTAGAGACTTTTAAAACTGCACAAACACACACAAACCATTCAGAATGCTGGATTTCCAATCACTGCTTTCTTCTTCTCCAGGAGAGCACACAGCTGCTACAAATGCCGTCAGTGCAGTTTTACAGCAGCGGATACTCAGTCACTACTGGAGCACTTCAACACTGCTCACTGCCAGGACCAGGACATCACTACAGCCAACGGTGAAGAGGACAGTCATGCCATATCCACCATCAAGGAGGAGCCCAAAATTGACCTCAAGGTCTACAGTCTGCTAAATCCAGACTCTAAAATGGGGGAGCCAGTTTCTGAGAGCGTAGTCAAGAGGGAGAAGTTAGAAGATAAGGACGGGCTTAAAGAGAAAGTTTGGACTGAGAGTTCCAGTGATGATCTTCGAGGTGTGACTTGGAGAGGAGCAGACATCCTGCGGGGCAGTCCATCATACACTCAAGCAAGCCTGGGGCTTCTAACACCTGTGTCTGGCAACCAAGAGCAGACAAAGACGCTAAGGGATAGCCCGAATGTAGAAGCTGCCCACCTGGCGCGACCTCTTTATGGCTTGGCTGTCGAGACCAAGGGATTCCTGCAGGGGGTGCCAGCTGGCGGAGAGAAGTCTGGGGCCCTCCCCCAGCAGTATCCAGCATCGGGAGAAAACAAGTCCAAGGACGAATCCCAGTCCCTGTTACGGGTAGGAAGGTTTAATATTTATTTTTAAGAATTCATATATTTGAATAGAAAAAATGGAGAGCATACACATTCCCTAGATTTAGTATTATGTTGTATGAATGAAACTAAATGATCTTTATCAATCTGGTGATTTCTTCTCATAAGGCCACCATGGTAGAAAGGAGCTCATGTGTGTGTGCATATGCCATGCACATACTTGAGACAGTGATGGGCAGTCACTTGTTTTTCTTTGCTATTAACTCAGATTGAATTGCCCTTAATCATTACTCGTGATTATGCAAAACAAGAAGGCTGCTTTTGGAGAAGGGAGGTTTAGAAATCCAGAAGGACACACATCTGTTACATTAAAATAACTAAATGCTTCTGAAATTTTAAGGTGGTGTGACGGTACGTGGTTCATAAGATATCAGAGATTTAAATCACTGAGAATGTGTAGCCCTTGGTGAGATATTCATACAGAAATGTGATATTTTGTGAAACCCACAGTATGATTTTGTACAAATGACAATACTTGTTGTTTAGTTGTCAAGAAAAGGGGGGAAATGATATAAAGCTAAACATGAATGATGTGAAAAATGAATGATGTGAAAAGCACCCCAAAAACAGGGTTTTGCGCATTTTATATCAGGCTATTTTTTGGGAAGTAGGGGGTTAGGGAGGGGTGGGAAGATAGACATAGTTCCATGGGTGGGGGGGGGACACAAAAATAAAATTGAGTAAAATGAAATTCTTGATAGCTCTCTTCATGCTATGTAGACTCAACATTGTCAAGAAATATTTTAGTTTTTGAAAATTCACGAACTCCCAGTAAGTGATGTTTGCTTTTTGCTGAAGGCACCACCACTTCACAACATTTCACTTTAAGTCTGAGAAAGTTTTGAGCTTTCTGGAGGATTTTGAAGGTTTGCGGGTGTCTAGAAGGAAGAACAGAAACTAGCTAACTTTTACAAACCATCCGGTTAGAAAATATAGTTCGGTCAGCCCAGTGCTCTGACCTGTGGGTCAGGGACCGTGGAGTTCCCTCTGGATGTGTGCTGGGGAGAAAAAGTGGGTCTTCCCAATGTCTGCATGGCTGCTTTGCTCTCCTTTCCTGCAGATTCTCTGAAGCCTCTCCGTGCTTGTTGGGTATTCACTAGTGAAGGTGAGAAATGCCCTTTAGAGGTACACATTTAATTATGAAAGATGCTACCTTGCCCTGCTGCAGTCCTGCCCTGGAGTTAAAGGAAGGGCTTGAATGCAAAAGAGA
>PVKH010042070.1:0-10695 GCA_004027955.1 Chaetophractus vellerosus
GATGGAGAAATTTTTGTTTCTGGTATGCATTTAAAGAGTGACAAAGATGGCCTGAGCTTCACAAACTTCAGAGATCTGGATAGACCTTTTTTATTTTTGCCATAACTTTGCGTTACCACTTACGCTGTCCTCAGGCCAGCAGGACAGTAGTGTTCTGCTTGAATTCCATGAGCACTATCCTTAGGGTAAATGCCTTTGAAAGCTAATCTCTTCTAGTGCTCTTTCTTTCTTACATGATTTGAACCTTCTCCAGTTTCTGCCCACTTTTGGATGATCTCAATTCTTTCAAATATCCATCTTTGGTGCTATGTTTAATTCTTCCAGTCAAAATAGGCAAAAGCATTATTTTAACTCAAGGTACTCTGCCATTATCAGAAACCAGAGCCTCTGTTTTTATCACAGTTGTTAGTCTGTTTTTGTGGGCTTTTTCATCTGTATGTATAATGTCTGTCTCTCCAATGAGACTCCCAGCACATGAGACAAATGCTGTAAAGAGAGGTTTTCATTAAAATATTTATTTGTTGCAGTCTCCCTCCCACTGACCTTAACTGTCAGGGAATATTTTAGTGGCCTAACCTCAATTTCAGGAATAATCTTAATATATTGCTCATTCTTCATGCATTTTATTATTGTATATGAAGATTACAATGCAAAAAATCATTAGTTAGAATGTAATCACATTAAACACCCATGAAATGAGAATATGAGAATCTCTTATAATCACTTAAGATGGGCAGATCATATTTTAGTTCTAAATGTTACAAACTGAAGCATAAGTTGAAGCCTGGTGCTGTGCCCTATTTTTCAAGACGGGGGCCCCCAGCTTAGGGAATGAGTACAGTGTTACCTTATGAAAGACCTTATGAAAGACAGGGAGGAGGGGCTCTCTGGTGGGCTCAAGGGCCAAGAACTGTCCATACCATCAATTTGTCAAATTCAATGGATGGGTTTTTTAATAGGTAAATTTTAATAAGCTATCTGAACCAATAATACACTTTAATTAACCCTCTAACTATTTAATCATGTCTTCTAAATTTCTAATATCATCTCTTTTTAAAAACTATTGAGGTACCATGTATATATATATATGATAAAATCTCCCATTTTAATACTTCCAAGTGTACAATTCAGTGGCATTAATTTCATGCACAATGTGATGCTACCATCACCACCATCCATCAACAAAATTTTCCCATCATCCCAAAGAGAAACACTGTACCCATTATGCACTAACTCCCCAGTTCCCCTCTCCTCACCCCCTCATTCCCTGGCCCTGGTAACCTGTAATCTACTTTCTGTCTTTATAAATTCGCATATTCTAGTTATTTTATGTAAGTGAAATCATACAATATTTGCCCTTTCGTGTCTGGTGTATTTCACTCAACACGAAGTCTTCAAGGCTCATCCACATTGTAGCATGTATCAGAACTTCATTCCTTTTTATGGCTGAATAATATTCCATTGTGTGTATATACCACATTTTGTTTATCCTTTCATTGGTTGATGGGCACATGGGTTGTTTCCACCTTTTGCCTATTGTGAATAAGGCTGCTATGAACATTGATGTACAAATATCTGCTTGAGTCCCTGCTTTCAATTCTTTAGGGTATTTACCTAGAAGTGGGATTGCCAGGCCATATGGTAATTCTATGTTTAACTTTTTGAGGAAACACCAAACTGTTTTCTATAGCAGCTGCATCATTTCATGTTCCCACCAACAATGTACAAGGGTTCCTAGTTTGATGAATAGATGGATGGAGTTTTATTCAAGCCACTCCAAGATAGAGAACCTTCACAGACAGCTTTTCTGATGGAGTTCTGGGTGGAGCACCCTTTTGTCTGCTTCCTGAGCTTAAATCCCAAATCCACTTCAGCCAGTGCTCCCAGAAATTTCTTTTCTTCTTTGAAGATCTCATAAGCAACACATAGCAAAGCAGCACCACATAGTTTTTGTAATACTCTTCCCCTCTCCCTTTCCATCTCTTTTCTTACTCTGAGTCTATAAGGTGTTGGTGGGGAGGACTGACAATAAAGCAATTACTTAGGAAAACTATAAGCAACCCTCTGCTTTTAGATTCTTCTCTGAATAACCTGGGGGTAAAAATGGGATGCTATTAAAACGAAGTTGGGGAACTTTAATTAGTAGTTTTCCAGATGATTCAAACCCTGACGATATGGTCAGGGACTGACTGGCTCTGTTTGGTTCACTAACATCTTCCTAGGGTTTGGCATGGTGCCCGGCTCATAGTAAATGCTCCTTATAGAGCATTTGGGGAATGAAATGATGAATTTAGCAAAAGAAAAAAAAAAACACAAACAAACCGAAAAACCAACACACAATTAAAAAAAAAAAACCAAATGAGTCACTTATTCTTAACCTGCCTGGTTAAGACAGGCCCTACCCTCAGGGAAGTTATAAGCTCATGGGGAAGACAATTAAACAGGTTATAAAAAATATGTTTTAAATGTGATGATATGGGGATACAGGGTACAAGGGGAGTACATGACAGGGTGCCTCCCTTGTCCTGGAGAAGGAATCCTTCAGAAAGTAGCTATAAGCTGGGCAATGGAAGGAAAGTAAGAGTGAGCCAACCAAGTGTCGTGGGTAGAGGGGGCACCACGTGTGAAGAATCAGTACTGAAAAAGACCACGGCAGATTTGAAGAACTGCAAAAAGTTAAACGAGCTTATCAGAGGAACACAGGTGAGAGTGTGGCTAGAAGGTAGGCAGGAACTAGATCACACAGGCTTCATATACACAGGAACTTTCATCTTCTAGGGATAGTGAACGATTATTGAAACATTTGTATTTTAGAAAGATAGCTTGGCTGTGTAGACTATGTTGGATGGCAATCAAACTGCATATGGAGAATCCATTGAGGAGAATACCTTCTAGGTCTGAGAAGGTCTCTGGTGCCGTTGACTAGAGAAGAGGCCACAGGGATGAAGATAAATTGACAAATTTATGACCTGTCAAAGAATTAGAGTCAACAGTGCTTGGAGGTGAGTTGAATGAGGAAGTAAAAGGAGGATGAGGGAAGGGTTCAGAATGATATCCAGGCAGTGTGGCTGTCCTTGACTAAGGAGAGAGGAAGGCTTAGGCAGGTTCTCCTAGATCTTCACATGTTATACAACTGTGTTTGCTCTTCCACTATAGTTGACCTAAAATAACTTTATCAACGCTGAAGTTGTTCCCTTTCACCCTGTTTTTACATTTTATTTTGCTTGGTTCTGCTCTTTTATGCTTCCTTTACTAACTGTAGTCCTCCCAGCACACTGCTTTATTCACTCTGGTAAAAGAAAGCTTTTGAAGTTTTAAACCTAATTCCTGAAGCAAGATTAACAAAGACACTCTCAAATGCGCAAACTCTCATAAGATTTAGGTGGATTAGCTACAGTCTAGTCCTGAGGCGTACGGCACACCTGTGTGTAGCCAAAACAGAAATGAAGCCAGCATAGTATGTGGTATGGTTTTTGAACTTGAGTATTCTTAAATACTCTTAAATTCTTAAATTACAGTATTCTGTAATTTAAAGTCAGAGGTGGGTCTAAGCATGAGGGCATCCTTAAATTTTTCACCCTAGGCACCTCACTTGCCTCACCCTAGTCCTGGCCCAGCTTAACACTTTTCAAATACTAAATAAGAATATAAGTGGTTTTTAGATTGTGTTGGGGAAGGGGTGTTTGCAGGAGAACGACCTCAGTGGCTAAATACAAGTTTGTAGGATTCGAAATAACATCTGATGAGTTTCTTGGGATCTGTGGCAAGATGCACTATAAATAGAGTCTTGAAATTATCTTTGCTTGAACCTGATACCACAACTGTAGGCATTTGCTTTAAAGCTCAGAAAAGGAATTCTAAGGGCTCTGCCTCTACTAACTGCCTTTGATTCTTAGAGTTTTTAAGCTCAACAGTTTTTGAGAGCTGAGTGGTATTGAGTGGCTTTTGTGATTACTTGTATGCTATTGTTAGTATCAGCCTGTCAACACCTTGAAGGCAGAGCATTTTTTGTTTATTTTGAAAACTGCTCAATAGTAGATCCTTAGTTATATAGCAGTATGGCTTTTTGAAATGTTGAGTGATTGATGCACTGCTGGTGTTTTATATTGCTTTAATGCTAAATTCATGAAGTATATAACCTGTAATAAAAAATGCAAATTATGTAATGAGCTCCACTTGAGCTGCCATTAAGCATGTCATATTTAACTTCATTTCTGTGCTGGTGATATGGGTCAGTATTCAAGACAGCTAGAAACAATATCCAGTAATGGTTTTGAAATTACTTTACTTAGAGGAGATTTATGATACATAGACTTAGGTATGAACACACACGTATGTGCATATATACACACATCTACTTTCACAAATCTCTACACATCTCCATAATCACATAACTAATTGCAGGGATAAATAGACATAAACATAGACACATAAATATGTTACACACAGATATACTTAGGCATATATACACACAAATATATATGTGCATTGTATATGAAACTTTTGGTTGCAAGTAATAGGAAGCCAAATTTAAATAGGCCTAAACCATAAAGGGGATTTATTAGTTCTCACAGGTTCACTTTCTTTCTATCTTTCCCCTCCAACTCATGTCTTTTTCTCTTTATGTTTAAGAAATGGCTGGCAACTTCCACTTCTTGTATAGCAGGAAGAGTATGTCTATTTTAGGTAGCTTCTGTGGAAGAGTGAGATAGCCTCTTTCAAAGAACCACTGATGTATATTTTCTCATGCCCCTTTGTTTCAATTGGGTTTCAAGCCCACCTCTAATCCAAACCTTGTGGTCAATGAGATGAGATGTGATGGTGGACTTAATCCCTGGAATGCATGAGTTATTGGGTGGGAGAGCAATGCCACCTTCTCCAGAAGCACATAGGCTGCATAAGGGAAAAGCAGAGATCCAACGAAAAATCAGATTCTGTTCCCAAGGGGTAGATTGACTCAATTCTGGGTGGCCCAAATTAACAAATCCTCTAACCATCATGGTCTCCCCTCCCTCCAACACACACATGAAGGGTGTGAGAATCTCCATGATCAAAGATTCTCTTTTATTACTAATTTCTGGACCCCATGTTTTGACAGATTCGGTGTACTAAGAAACTGAAGGCATTGTTCTAATTAATTCATTTTTGCATTTTCATGCATGAAAAGCAGGTATTACCACAGTGAGTTTATATAATTCTTACCTAAAGCAATAAAATTGATGTTTTATATAGCCTGGAAGATCTTATAGGAAGTAAATGTACAATTGCAATTAGAATTATTGAAATATTAAAAATAGCTTGATGACTTTCAGGAGTCAGGGGACCTGTTTGGGAAGCACTTTTGTAAAATGTATCTTCTTAGGTCAAGATTTGACTAGATCTTCCTTGGCAAATGCAGAAAGAGAAGACAAATAATCCTTCACTTTCTCTGTCACTTCTTTTCTCCTGTAGTAACTTTTTAACACTGGAGAGGCTCCCCTGCAGGAAGACATACTTTGAAGCCATTAAACTATTTCCATGGGCTTTAAAAAAAAATTCTTTTTTAAACCTACTTACTCAAGAATGTATTTATCAGCAATTTCCCAATCTCAATGGTTTACCAAAGTAAAATTTCATTTCTCATTCATACCATAGTCCAATGTAGGTTGCTTTTGGGGCTGGTACTTTGGCTCTGCTCCATGCAGTGATACAGGGAGCCAGGCTTCTTCCATCTAGGATTTATTATTCCAGTGGGGTCTCTAAACTTGGCCAGTGTGTGTAAAAAGAATGAAGAAACAAGTATGAAACCCAGAGGATTGTGGGGTGACTTTAGCGACCGCATCTGGAAGTGGTGCAACATTACTTCTGCCCACATTGCCCTGGCCAGAACTCAGTCACGTGCTCACACCTCATTGCAAGGGAGCTGACAAATGTAGTCTGTGTGCTCAGATGGCAAAGGACACAAGATTTGATTGACACATAGGAATATTTGCGGCATACAGAAAAACAACTATTCAGAGCCTTGCTTTTCTCCTGACAGAGGTACATGGGAACATTCTCCCTCCTGTATTGTAGGATTCCATTTATTTGAAATTCAGTGGTTGCCTGGAGCTGGGGACAACAGGAGGTATCTATTGTACAGGGGCAAGAAGAACCTTTGGGAGTGACTGGAATGTTCCGTTTATTAATGGTAAGTATGTAGATACACAGTGCATACGACTGTTAACATTAACCAAATTGTGTGCTTTAAAATAGATGCATCTAAATTGTACCTAAATACAGCTGATTTTAAAAATAAAACCAATAATAAAACCAACTTGATATCAGTCTATTTGTATTATCACCATGTGCCTACAATTCTGTTATGTTAGTGATAGATGGGAACATTTTTGAGTGTCAGATTTTTAAATCCTAGACCCCGCCCCCCCTCCCACTGCACCAAGGACACTGGATTTATAGCCTTCAGTGCTCCCTGGGCCCAGCGCTTCTGAAGTGAGCACATCTGTAAACAAAATCATAATGCACGTTACTTTTATCTCCCTCTACCTTGGGAAGTGGACAAAGTTGGCGAGTCTCATGAGTAGCAGCATTTTGTGTGCTGTTCTTGGGCAGTACTCTAGGAAGGTGACAGGACTCAAAGGGATACTGTGTGACACGATAAGAATAGTTGAACCCTAGCCCCCAGATTTACACCCTTGGAGAAGGATTTCTGTGTCTCCAAAGCAGAGAAACACTTGAAGGGACCAGAGAGGCTTGGAGAGGGTCCATCTTGGCAGTAACCAGTATGGGCCCAAAAGTGGGGAGTGGAGGAATGGGGCATCAGACATTTTCTAAGTTGGTCTTCAGGAGACTTAAATTTTCTTGTATGACTCTGAAATGGAACGGAGGAGACCCAAGTAATGGCAAATTAAATTACCAGCTATTCCTGCTCGATGGGGCCATGAAGTCAGAATCCATTTTTTTTTTTTTTTTTTTTTTAATTAGAGAAGTGGGTTTACAGAGTAATCATGTATAAATACCGGAGTCCCAATTACCATCTTGCATTGGTGTGATACTTTTGATACAATTGATAAAAGCACATTTTTATAATTATACTGTTAACTATAGTCCATGGTTTGACTTAGGTTTCACTATTTGTGTTGTACAGTTTCATGGATTTTTAAAAAATTTGTTCTAGTACCATATACACAACCTAACATTTCCTCTTTTAGCTACATTCAGACATGTATTTCAGTGCTGTTAATTACTTTCCCACCGTTGTGGTACCATCAACACCATCATTTGTCAAAGTATTCCCTTCGTTCCAAATAGCAACAAAATTCTGTTTTTTTGTAATGAAATTATGACAGTTCTTTCTCACCTGAGATTGTGGCTGCAGAGTTATGTTTTATCTGCATTATAAATCACCTTAAGGGCAGGGAACGTCAGTGGAATGAGCTCTTTGAAAAGCAAGAAAGACAACAGAGATTCTGGGTAGTCATGGAAGGTACTGGAAAAGTGGGGAAAGGGAGGGGGTACCAAGAGACTAAAGGGAGCAGAGATTCTTCAAGTGTGGTCTATAGATCTCTGGGGTCCTTTTAAGGGTCCACAGGTAAAAATTATTTTTATAGAAGAACTAGGACATGATCTGCCTCTTTCATTCTCACCTCTCCTTCTTTTATAAATGTACAGTGGAGTTTTCCAGAGGCTACTGGATGTGTGATATAGCAACAGATTGAATGCAAAAGCAGGTATGAGGGTATGAGAATCCAGCTGTCTAATGTTAAGCTAGGCATGAAAGATATTTGCAAAAAGGTAAAATAATGCCACTCTTCTCACTAAATATTTTTTGTTTTGGATTATATGGTAATTTTTCATTAAACTATGTAATTTATGTTAACATGCTTTTATTGCTACTTTAAATGATGTGATCAATAAATATTTTAAATTCTCAGTTTTAATTTCTGGTATGGTAAATATCAACAGCTATAACCCACATAAAGAAAAGGTCTTTAGGGGGTCTCGGTTATTTTTAAGAATGTAAAGATGTCTTAACACCAAATAGTTTGAGAATGCTGTGCTGGAGAGTCCAATCAGAGCTGAGGAAAATTAAATTCTGCAATTTGTGGTCAAATAACTTCAGAAGATGCGGAACATTGAGAAGGCAGATTGTCCTTTTTGGAAGAGAATCATTAAGAGAACAGTAGCAATTAGCTAGGGGTTGCTGGCGTAACTGGCCATTAGCAGGAATAACTAAATTTTAACATCACTTCATACATCAACTTGTAAACCTAAAAAAATTGCAATATTGCCATCTAGTGTTCCACAATGGAAATATTTTAATATTTATTTTTTCTTTCATTCAGTTTATGATTGCTTCAGAACTGAGTGACATTGGGGGCTAAATTTAAAAGTATGCCATACATGTTTGATGTTTATTTCACCTTAACATGTATCTTTAAATGTATCTCACTTTCCCGCTAGCTATTTCTTGTCCTTCTTTCATTTCATTCTATATTTGACCATTCCTTTATTCTTCAGGGTTAGGACTAGGATAACTGGAGAGGATAAGATTACAATCTAGTTATACTTTGCTCCAAAACCTTGTGTTATTATCATTACACAGTGTAAGATTATTTATCATTATACAATTTAAGATCATTTAGTACAAACTGAATAAATAGCCTTCTTCACATTGATTATGCCTAACTTCTGTCTTTCTACAGAAAGTTTTTTAAAATGAACTTTTTATTTTGGATTAATTTTAGATTTACAAAAAAGTTACAAAGATAGTACAGGGAGTTCCCATACGCCCTTCACCCAGTTTTCCCTGTTGTCAACATCTTACATTTGTGAAAACTAAGAAAATGACGGTACATTACTATTAACTAAACTTCAGAGTTTATTTGGATTTCATCAGCTTTTCCATTAATGTCCTTTTTTTCTGTTCCAGGATCTTATTCAAGGTGTACTTGGTTGCATTTAATTGTCATGGAAGTCATTGGATTGAGGTCATCTGTTTTTGGAAAGAATACCACAAAAATGATGTATCCTTATCCCATCCCATCACATCAGGAAATACATGATATCCACATGGCTTCACCTATGAAATTAATCTTGATCACATCCACCAGGCTTTTATTGATTATATATTTTTTTCCTGCTCATTTAGATCACCTAAATCCTCTAATATACACAGAATGTTTATTACAGAATTATCAGCTACAGGTTCAATCACCAAATTCCCCTCTAATGTCCTGAACCATTGCAAGCTGAAACTGCTTACTATGTATATCTAAAAGAAAGTGATGAAAACATTAGAACATGCTTTCAAATCATTTAAAACAACAGGAATAAGAAAAAATGCACTCTGCTTTGCCTATATCAAATAGAACAACTTAAAAAGTGTTTTACATTCTCCTATAAATCTCAATAAACTGAAGTGTTTTAGAGAATAGCTGTTGAGAGAACATTGTGGTAAAAGTTGGAACATATCAAGACTGTCATCAGCTTTCTCTGAGGCCTTGGGGTAAGAGTGCATATTCTGGACCTTGATTTCTTTATTTGGATGATAAGTGTGGGAGATTCATTGAATCATATCTGACTTTCTAGTAGCTGTATCGCAAAACCTATGAATTAAAAGGACCCCAAATGGCTTTTAGCTAAAGCAATTGTATTAGTTTTGGGGGGCTGCTGTCATAAAGTACCACAACTGGGTGGCTTGTACATTAGAAATGATGATGGACCACAACCATCCCAAAGAACTGCGAGAGTCTACAACTGCAAGCAACAGAGTCCCATCCATCTGCCCTATGGGATCAAAGGCCTCTCTCAATTGGAGGTGGAGTGGGCATCACCATCCCAGAATCCTAAGGATTGGGGAATGAACTATGGGCTAAAGTAGACTTACTATTATTGTACTATAGACTTATTATGATTCTACCAATGGAAGAAATTATATCATTGATGTGGAGGGTGTGGCCACTGGAGGATCTGAGGGCAGGGAGAGGGAAAAACAGGTGTAATTCAGGGGCATTTTTGGGACTTGGCAATAGCCTTGAATGACATTGCAATGGTAGATACAGGCCATTATATATCTTGCCATAACCTACAGAATTGTATGGGAGAGAGTGTAAACCACAATGTAAACTATAATCCATTCTTAGTGGCAATGCTCCAGAATGTGTTCATCAATGAATGTACCACACTAATCTAAGTACCTTTATATATATAAGTATATTTATATATATATAAAAATATATATTGCACTTTGGCAGTTTGATGTAATTATGAACTCCAAAAATAGATATTAGATCATGCTTGTAAACTGGCCTGCTAATCTGGACATGATTAAGTTATGATTATGGTGTGAACTGGGCTACATCAGTAGGGCATTGAGCCCCACCCCTTGGTGGGGTGGGAATCAAATATAAAAGGCAATGCAAAGAACAGTGTTGGAGGGCCCGGCTAGATAGCTCAGTGGATAAAGAGTGCGCTGGGGTACCACATGGGAGGCCCCGGGTTCGGTTCCCGGGGACCTCTCCGAGCGGGCAGACGGCCTTGAGAAAGGCAAGCCGCCATGGGTGGGGCAGAGCCCCCATGGGCAAGGCAAAAAGCCACCACGGGCAGGGCAGAGCCCCCACGGGCATGGCAAAGTCACCCGTGAAAAGCGGAGCTGCTGCCTGCGAACTGCGGAAGCCAGCAGCCCGCAAAAACATGGAGGACTGCTGCCCGCAA
>PVKH010042071.1:0-10874 GCA_004027955.1 Chaetophractus vellerosus
ACTTTGGATAAATTGTGCTTTATTAATATGTATCCATAAAATTGATTTGTTTAAAAATATAGTGTGAGTTGGGGAAAAGTACACCAAATGTGCTATATGGAATATAGTTAGTAGCAATATTTTGACAATGCTCTTGCACAGTTTGTAACCATGTTTCACAACAATCAAAGTATTGGTGGAGAGGTGATGTATGGGACCCTTATATGATGTCATGCATGTTTATTTTGTACGTTCACAACTTTTACTATCCACTTTTTGTTTATGTATGTTCGTGAATGAATGATGTACTTCAATAAAAAAATCAAAAAATCAAAATGAAATCTCTAGGTTAGTACAGTGCATAGAAACATAATAGACGCCACATATGTAATATTAACTTTTCTGGTAGCCACATTAAAAAAAAATAATAAAGTAAGTGAAGTTTAAAAAAGAAAGAAAAGTTGGGCTCTTGCCTAGCTTCTGGGAGGTAGCCTTAAGCCCTTGGAAAATCCACCTGTTAAGACTGTCTTTGGGGGCTGGCTGTAGCCCAGTGGATAGGGCGGCAGTACACCACATGGGAGGCCCCGGGTTCGGTTCCCAGGGGCCTCTCCGAGCGGGCAGACCGCCTTGAGAATGGCAAGCCGCCGTGGGCAGGGCAGAGCAGCCATGGGCAGGGCAAAAAAAAAAGCAGCCAGGGGCAGGGCAAGTCGCCCATGAGCAGAATGGAGCCGCCAGCGAGCAGAGCAGAGTCCCCCGCCAGCGGGGCAAGCCGCCCGCGAGTAGGCAAGGCCACCGCTCACCGGTGAGCTGACTCGGCGCGTCGCCGCAACGGGGGGAGACAAAGCAGACACAGAAGAATGCAAAAATGAACACAGCAAGAACAAGCAGAAAGGCGGGGGAGATATGTTAAAAAAAAAATAAAAGACTGTCTGCCTATCTAGGGCCTTGGGCCACTCCAAATATTCTATGCTACCTATATGTATATGTTGGGGCCTTGGGACATGCCATTTCAGCTTGACTTCTTTAAAGGCTGGGGAATAAACTCTGCTACACAGGTGGTGGTCAGTCATGCCTATGTGACTGGTCACCAATAAAAAGCCTGGGTGCCAAGTCTCAATGAGTTTCTCTGGTTGGCATAGATCATTGCTGGGAGAATACTTAAACCCTGTCTTTCTGACTCCATTGGGAGAGGATGACTGTCAATTTGGACCTGGTGTCTAACTGATTTTGTCCTATGCACCTTTTTCATTTGCTGATTTAAATCTATATCCTTTCGCTATAGTATACTTTAACCATGAGTATAACAGCTTTGCTGAGTTCTGCGAGTCCTTCTAGTGGATCATTCAACCTAAGCTGAACACAGCGTGGGCACTACTCCTAGCACATTTATCTGTAAATAGTGGAAACCCTGTCAATTCTGATGATAGACTGACTGACTGAACAACAGATTTATAGTTGCTCATTTATTTTTAATCTGGGCTGATAATACTATCATGTTTTTCCCTTAGGAATGTATATGAAGATAAATGAAGTAATTTATGCCACAAGGTTCTGAACTCCTTAGAAAAAAAGGTGCTAAAATAAATTTACAGTCACATTATATATTCTTTAATAAATATTTGATTGGGTGTGCATAGAATATCCATAATCCTTTAAGAGATTTAGAGGAAGATAGCCAAGAAAAGACCTGTAAGCCTTAAACTGCCAAAATCCCAGACATGATTTAAGCAATGCAATAAGTAAGTAGGTTGACCTAATACCATTTTAAGGGCGGAAATAAAACTACAAATCATATGTAGAAAAAGGCTTTCTTCCATGGTAAGTATGAGCAATATTAATGCCTAGTTTTCACTTTCTTTAGAATTACCTCTAAGTAGGAGCTCAGTGAGTAAGAAAGGAGCTCATGCAAATACCAAAATACAGCCATGAGAAAATAATCACAGTATTATGTCCTTGACTATGAAATTCACTCCCTTTATGCTTCCCCTAAGAAGTTAAGGTACATTGCGGGAAAAGCAAGGGTTTTGAAATCAAGATAACTTGGGGTCCTTCCTTTTATATATGTGTGAAATTGGACAAATAGTTTAACATCTTTGTGCTTTGGTTGGTTCATCCATTACATGGAGATAATAATAGTCAACCTGGGGAGCAGATGTCACTCAAGTGGTTGAGCTCCTGCTTCCCGTGTACAAGATCCTGGGTTCAATCCCTGGAACCCCCTTTAAAAAAAAAAGTCAACTTGCAGGTTTGTTATGAGTATCTAATAAGATGATTGTGGTAAAACACTTAGTACCCCACCCAAGGTATAGAAGGTCGTCAACAAATCTTATATATTATTCTTGGAAAGATTTGTGGTTTCTAGCAAGTATGGCAATGGACTAAATGTTAAGACTTTAAGAAAAACATATTAAAGGTTAACTATGTATCACCATATTTAATCCTCACTAAACCCTACAGCATAGCTACTAGTGCTATCATTATTTTATAGATGTGGGACCTGGGCTTCAGAGAGGCTATTTGGACTGTCAGGATCAGAATGCTAAATGGCAGACATGAGCCTTATACTCAGGTCAGTGTAGAAAGACTATGCCACCAGGTGGCCTCGGTAGCAGAAGCAACAGGTTTTAGAAAATGTTAACTCCATTGAAGCTGAAATTTCATCTAATTCCTGTTCAGTGATTACACTGATATTGATTACGTATCATATTTCTATAGCATAATAATATTTGATAAAGTTTTTTTTTCTCAAAACAACCTTGTGAACAGGATTGAAGGAATCACCTTTCCCATCTTTCAGGAGAGAAAAGTGATGATCAGAGGATGTAAGTAATTCTACATGACTTTCATTTATACATGTACTAAAATAGTATAGTTTCACTTTTGACTAATTAACATCTCTTAACTGTCAGATCTCAGTGATGAATTAGTAATTTCTGGGAAAGTACTATATAATTTGGCTCCCTAAAGTTGTGTGTAGGAAGATGCTGCTGGTTCTTGGGTCAAAAATCCTGCACAGTAGTCTCACTTGAGCTGTGAACTGGGCAGATCTCTTACTTATATATGTTCAATGTCACTTTCTCAGCTATAAATGGGGATAAGCCTTACATTGAGGTTTCCTACCTTATCAGCATGTAGGTAACTCAGCCCCATTACCAGGAGCTATGTTTCCAAGGTTCAGGGACTACCTCGGGCTCCTTATATATTAGTGTTTCCCTTTCCTTTATTGAAAATTTCCTCCTCTATCTAGCTTTTACGATTGATTACTAGCTGGGCTTGATACATTGTTTGGATTTAATTTTGCCCCAATTACTCTACCTCCAATTATTCTTCCCATGCTCATTTACTGCAGCTTGAAGGTACTTCTCATTTCATCTTATTTTTACTCAGTTCAAGCCCTAGGAAAATTCACCACAGCAAGATAAGAAGTCTGGGTTGCTTATGGTCTGGGAGAAGGACCTGGAGAGGATATAAAAGAGACAGAGGAAGTGAAAGATGGACGAAGAGCAGAGTTCAGAAGGTAATATGAGAAACTGTGTAGAAAAATAGAGGTACAGGTTGACCATGTTCTTCCCTGGGGAAAAGTATAATAGAATTTTCAGGCACATGTGCCTTCAAAATCTAACGTGACCCAAACACTCTCTACACAAACATCCCGAAGATCACAAACAGACTTTGTGGGAGCTCATGAAATATAGGTGCCCTGTGTCTTATTTGCAACCATACCTGCCAGCAATTATTACCAACACTTAAAGATTAAAGCTCTAGATATTTCTATTCCTTTTTTTCTGTTTGGACAGAATAGAAGAAGATTCCAAGAATTTAGATTCAGGTAACCTATTAGGGAAAAGCAAAGAATGGAAAATGAGGTCTAACAAAAAAATAATTTTAAATGGAAATAAGGTTTCATCTGGTTATGGGTCAATGAATTTTGATGAGAATAAGCAAAAAATATGGTGATATATCTATGAATCATTGCCTCTTTTATTCAATATGATTTTATGACAGTCAAAATGTAAAGTATTTCATAAATTCCAAGATGTATTTTTTTAATTTAACGCTTCTTACATTGGAATGCATCATACAATTGATGGAGTGAATTAATTTAATTGGCAGCATTTTTAATCAGACATAAAATAGCAATGCATCTTTTTAGTGTATGTTAGAGTCAATGAAATATGGTAATAACTGTATGTTGAATGAGCATATAAATGGCACAGAAAGAGAAATCCTTACAATTCATCACAAACTCTCACTTAGTAGTTCTCAAACTTTGGCATGTATCAGATTCTTCTGGAGGGCTTGTGAAAATACAGATTGCGTCCCACCCCCAGAGTACCAGATTAAGTATATCTGGGGTAGGACCCAAGAATGTACATGTCTAATAAGCTCCCAGGTGATGTTGATGCTACTGGGCTGAGAACTACACTGTAAAAACTGCTGCTCTAGGTAAATTGAGAACATTTTTTAAAAATCTGTTTTCCCGTTTCAGTTACCACTGCCACTAACTTTATAATTTAATTTAGACTTTTAAAATATCACACCTAGAAAAGTGTCATTGCCTTTGAAATTCTGTCCTTTTCGCCATCTACTCCTCATTCAGAGCCATCTGCTTTCTGGGATGGCTATAATATGATAATAGATAATAATATATAATAATAAAGTTATTATCTATTAGGAGCCCCCTCATGCAACATACACACACACACACACATCCATAGTTATTTAAAAAGCTTCTGTAGTTCCCTCTGTCTAAGGATGCATCCCAAGCCCCTCAGGTTATTATTAAAGGCTGTTCATAGCTATACCTTAACTCATCCAGGACCACTTCCCCACCTATTTATACTTAGAGTCAGCCCATGATAATTTTATCAACTAGTTCCCCATTATGTCCTTTTACAACTACACACGTTTGCACTTGCTATAGATCACCTAGAGGGGAAAGATTCACCACCTCAGTCCAGCACACACGACCTTCCAGACCCAGCTCAGATGTCATTTTCTCTTTCAACTATGTCCTGAATTCATCAAAAGAGATGTTTATTTCTTGCTTTGAAGTTCCACAACTTTATGACCTAGTGCATATTCCATCACCATTTTGTGGGTTTATTTATTTCCTCCCGCATCTAGATTCTGATAATTGTTTGTCAAGATCATAAGTTATGTTATTTCACATTTTATTTTTCCTTGAATGATTAACAGAATTCTTGGCATACAGTTGAGTTTTAATACATTGTGTTAAATGAAATGACGGATAAAATGAAACTATGGTTTCCATAAATTTTGCTTTCAGATTAGAGTGTATAAATGTGCCCATTGTATATATGTGATTCAATTTGGCTCCTAAAAGGGTTACTAAGCACTATGTGGAATTTATTGTTTGAGGCTCTGAAGACAACAGAGCTGGAAAATATACACGATCAATTAGGTAGCATTTATTTTTATTTTTATTTTTTAATTTATTATACATCCCCCCCTTTTTGCTTGTTCTTGCTGTGTTCATTTTTCTCTGCGTTCTTCTGTGTCTGCTTGTCTCCCCCTGCTGGGGCGAACTGCCAAGTCAGCTCATGGGCACGGCGGCCCCCCTGCTGGTCGGGGCTCACCCTTGCTCGCCAGGGCTTGCCTTTGCCTGCAGCAGCGTGCCCCGCCCACGTTGGTTTGCTTTCTCGAGGCGGTCCGCCCATTAGAAGAGGCCCGGGGACCGAACCCAGGGCATCCCATGTGGTAAATCTGCGCCCTATCCACTGGGCTATACAGCGGGCCCTGGCATTTATTTATTGAACACCTATGACATGTTCAGTACATTGAAGGAACTTACGGGGTAAAAAGGCTGACAATATTCTACCAAGGGACAGTGTTTTGAAGGAACCTGTGAAAATATTCTATTGAGATAGAGCCTCAATATTGCTCTTTGCAGTATTCCACTGAGGTTTAAACAAAGAGCTATCCACAAAGAATTAAATCACACTCACTGGGGCCAAAGCAAAGATGGGCCCCCGCAGACATTAAGGGAGGCAAGTGCAGTTCAGAAATAAATGACTTTGCATAGAGACACAGGCCTCTAGAAGGTGGAGCAGGCACTCCAGCTGGAAAGCTCTCAGACTAAATCAGACAGCTAAAGGTCATGACTGACAAAAAGGGAAGGTTTACTACATCTTTTTTTTTTTTATCATTTCTCCACCTTCATGAGAAACTACCTCAAGCCTCTCGGTGACTAATTACATTTCAAGTGTAAATTGAACTAAAACAGGCAAGGTGCTAATATGGTTCAGAAATTTTTGTAAACACATACTTGGTTTCAATAATAGCACACTTAATTAAAAATTTTTTAAAAATCTGTGTTATCTAAAAACAGCGCAGGGAAGGGGAAAACATTAGGCTCATTCTCTTCTTTTTCCAGTATCTATCAAGATTCTTCGGTGAATTTTATATGGCAGAGACTACAACTTAGCAATAACAAGGAGAAGGAATAACGTGGATAAGGAAAATTCTAGACACAGGGTTTTTCTAACTTATGTTTTGATCTGATCAAGCTCTTAAAAAGCATTGCATGTCTACGATGTGTCAGACAAAATCTTGTTTGCTGATGAAAAAATTGAGATTCACTGAAGTCACACAGCTAACAAATGGAAGTGGGCATACCCAAACTCACTTCTTGCAAGCACCAGTTCACTTTATTTGCCTCTCACCTCATCTTTCTGAATTGCTAAGCATTGCTCTCTTGGATGTCACCAAATATTGCAATACTCATTTAAAAATCTATGTTTCTTTTTGATTAGGTACATTCAATATTTTATTTGAACAAATTTATCTTTATTACATCTCCAGACGACATCCTTTTATAAAAAGAAATTTTATACTATGGATATTCAAAGGTCTTTTAGTTAGTCCTGTGTTCATTAATTTAAACTATTGTTACAAGAGCTACTATAGCCTTAGTAAATAAATCTGTGCTAAAAATAATTTTAAAAAGCAAAAGGATCTGAATGTAAAATGGTATTGTTAAAGAATCCCTACAAGAAAAATATCAAACTCAGCAAAAACTAAATTTGTATCCAGCCTTCCATGTTAGCCCTCCATTAAAAATTAAAAGCAACTATGAATTGTTCCTGGTAAAGCTAATGTTTTACTCTTGTTCTCCTCTAAAGTACAAAGTAAGGAGTGTGATATAAAAATTAATTCACCTGAAAAGTCATCAGTTACATTTTGCTTTCTCACTGAGAAATGATAGATTTTCAGTGGTAAAGTGAATTGTCCTATAATCTTTTGATTGAAAAAACAATATCATTTGAATTTTAAGCAGAGTTTCTAGAACCATTTAGATTTTCATGAAATTAATATTGTCTCCCATCATTACAAAATGTAAAAAAGTGTTTGAACTTAAAAAACCCAAATTTTTCTATTTATATCAATCGCAGAATGAAATTCAATAGGTTTATTTGTGAGCCCGTTTGTCTTCCACACCTGGAGGCATTTGCTGCATAGCTCTGAATATAATTGATAAAGAGAGCAGAAGTTAGGAACAGGATTTCTGGTCTCAGATTGCTGAGTCAAAATCTGACCCCATTATTTCCTAGATGTGCGGCTTTACAGCAAGGTATTTAATCTCTCTGTCAGTTACTCAATCCATAAAATGGGGATGCTTCTAACATTACATATTAACATAGGATTAAACCAGTGACCAATTATTTTGAAATAAAATTTTCAAACTATTAGAGTTAAAATAAAGTGCTTGGAAATCTCGCTAACTCTGGTTAATCCTTTAATAAATGTTTCCTGTTTTTGTTGGGGTTTGCATTTATCCGGGAGTCTGAGATTTTGGTATCATATAGGTCTCTACCTTCTGACCAATTAAAAAGTTTTTTTTAAAATTCAATGAGTAATTATGAATAAATCCTGGACTAGAGGGTGGGAATATAATGTTCAACAAACTGCAGTTCTTGACCTCAGGGAGTTTATAAATCTCATGGTCAAACAGATTAGAGGCAACAATTCAGTTTGTGAGCTTCCATTTCTCCATTTATAAAACAAGAGGGCTGAATTACACCTTTTTTTTTTTTCAAGTACAAGTATTTATTTGAGAGATGGAGGAAAATCCTGTAGGGGAGTAGGGAAGTGAAACAGGAAAAAGGAGCTAATAAAAGGTGAGTGTGCCAGCCAGTTACCACTTTGGAAATGTTAGACAATTGCCTTAGTTATCCTAACTTAGGGGCGAAGTTATTGCAGTATTTTTTATACCAACAACCGTCAGACATTCGTGGAGTGCTGTGCCTTGAGCATTCCCTGGCAGATCTGACCACCTCATAGGCAGTAAATCTAGTGCAGCAGCAAGATAAAGCCCTCATGCACCTGTAGCTGGAAGTCAAACTGGTGTTCACTGACATGTGAGGCAGGTAGGACGCGGAGGCATCTGCTACTCGGAACTCTACTCAATATTTATATGCATTTTTACACTTAATCTTCACAGCTCTCTGAATATGGTATCGTGATTACCTCTATTTTAAAGAGCTCCGACTGAAACTCAGAGAAGTTCAGGAGCTTTATCACAGAGGTGCACTCTTTGGAGGGGCACATTTGCTGATGAAGAGTTGGGAATTGTATCCAGGCAGTCTGACTCCAGAATTCGTAATACCAACAAAGTACCAGATGAGGAGCAAAACCACCCCTATCTGAGAACACTGAGAAATAGTGATGTATATTTACTATTTCACATTCCAGAGAGCATCCAAAAGGAGAAAAGTCCTGAAACATCATAAAATTCACACATATTGGGAATTGATGTAACATTATCGTGCAGAGTGGTACTGGTACTGAATAACTTACTACATATTCCGTGCCTACTTAGTGAATTTTTCAGCTATATAGTAGGTAATTATTAAATTTATGTTTAAAGAATTCATGCAAATTTTGCTGACCTTAAGAAATATGCGTGAGGACAGCCTAACCACAGTTGTGGTTCAGTTCACTGATCCAGTTGCCTCAAAAGGGGAGGGGGCAGGAGAAAGGAGGCAAAGAACCTCATCATGCTCCATGCATCTTTTGGGGCCTTTCTCGGATTTGAAAACTCATGTGTCCTACTTACATCATTGATTTATTTTCAAGTGACCTACAATATTCAATTTCAAACTTAGTATGTTGTAGTCAGTATGCTAAATACTTAAGATTAAGAAAATGTAAAAGTATGATCCTGCCTTGGGAAATTGTAGTGCATGAAAGAAACACTAGCAATTTCAATAAGGTTTTTGCTAACATGGAACAATGTGCACAGCAAAATGGTGCATAGGAAGTGGAGCATGTAGAAATCCCTTAAATGGAGAAGTCTGATAATGCTTCATAAAATAGGAGACATTGAAATTGAGGTTTGAATGATGACGAATATTCTAGGAGATGAATGGGGAAACCACATGTTCAGAAGTATGTAGCTTGCTTACCAAACGTAGAAGAGAACATCGCAAGCTCTAGGAATAAGTTACTTTGAGATGAGAGACTATAAAGTACAAGGTGGTAGATGGATTAGGAAAGCAGTACTGGAGAATAAGACATAAGAAAATGTAAGACTTTGGAAGTCTTTATTGCAATGTAAATGAACACAGATTTAAAATAATCAAGAACCAGTTCATGAACAGGGAGCATAAGTATTATCTGTGGAGTTTGTAATGTATGCAGTTAAGACTCATTCCAGTCCTACAGAATCAAACTCTTTGAGGATTGTGTCTGGGAGTCTTTAATTATAATCAGCACTTCAGATAAATGTGATTGCAGTCAGTTGGGCATTGAGTAGCCAGTGAAGAGTTTTACTCAGTGAAATAATTGTCATAGGAGAATAATTAGGTTGGTGGCAACATTGAGTGTATATTGGAGTTGGAAGAACTAGCTTCAATAATAGTAGTTATAAAACCATTGCAATATTCAGAACCAAAATGGTAAAATATTAAATGATCAACATGACAATAAAGTCCGATAAGTTAAGTGGATTTGACATATATTAATTAGAGAGAATTTATCAGATTTATAAGTTGACTGAATGTGAAAGGTTAAGACAACACGGTTTCAAGGGATTAATTTCCAGGATTCCATCTTAACTGCCTGGATGGTGGTGCAATTCATGGAATATACAATTTTTCAGAATGGAAAATGTTCTTTTCAGATATTGGCTAGAGATTTTTTGTATAAGGTGATAACCTATAGATATTTAGGGTCTATAGTTCAGAGAGATGGGTGCAAACTAGGCATAGATAAAGGAGGGCTGTTTCTTCAGTCAAGGGAATTTGAGTAGCTGATGAGACAGACAATCTTTATCAAGACAGATATTTTTATTTTTTTTAATTGGGCAAACCTGCTTGTCTGCTTTTATTATTTTTTCCCAGTGAAAAGTTTATTTCAACGAGGGCTTTGCATTTCATAAATACACAATTTTCAAGGTATTGAAATTTTAAATACCGTGGAGTTTGTGTTTCCTAAAATGTGCAATCAAATCATGCATACATGTAACCATACTTAGTTTAAAAATACCCAGCACTCGTTTTTGAAAGAAGGGAAAGAATTATGTGTATATATGAGAGACCTGAAGAATGCCTATTTTTAAAGTTATTCCATTTTTTCTGTACATTAGAAAATTGGTTGAACTCTTGATTTCTTATCCTAACTGAGCATTTAAATATTTTTAGACATTACAGTCAATTTGTAATGGAAAAACATGACTTCCTGTTCACTGACTATGTTGCATTGACCCCATATCTAAGTTGGAGTCACAGGACTGGAATATTTGTGGCATCAGGGCAAGAGGTATCCTGAAACAACAAAAGAGTTGGAAGTTTTATAGAGCCTCTGTATCTGTGATGTGTAAATGTTAAAACATCTGTGTATTTTTATGAATGTACCTTGACAATAAAGATCCC
>PVKH010042072.1:0-10865 GCA_004027955.1 Chaetophractus vellerosus
GAGAAGTATGTGGAAAATAAGATAAGAAATTGCAGTAAGAATTTATACTCAAACACTGTCAACACCAAGAAGTGGCAGCTGATAAACTAAAGAGTAGGGAGGACAAACAGCCCTTTACTCCTCAGTTCCCCAATTAAGCATCATGACCACAGTACAGGAACTGATTCTCATAACCAGGAATTAGTCATCCAAAGAAAAAGTTAAATTAAACTAGTGTTCCCTGTTTAAAAAGGCATGCAAATGTTCAATATATTTTTAGAGTCAATGTCCTGTTTTTAAATTTTATTTTAGTGGGATTAAATTCTTCATTTATCAAAGTGTCAGGAAAATTAACCATTTAGAACATCTTATAAGAATAATGCAGGGGCCGGCTCGATAGCCCAGTGGATAGGGCGTCGGCATACCACATGGGAGGCCCCGGGTTCGATTCCCGGGGACCTCTCCTAGCAGGCAGACTGCCTTGAGAATGGCAAGCCGCCATGGGTGGGCCAGAGCCGCCGTGGGCAGGGCAAAAAGCTGCCACAGACAGGGCAAAAGCCGCCACGGGCAGGGCAGGTCGCCTGCGAATGGAGCGCAGCTAGCCACCCGCGAACTGAAAGCCGACTGTGAACGGACGCAGAAGCCGCCCACAAGTGGGGAAAGCCATGCCTGCGCAGTTTCCACTCTCGGCGCGTCGCCGCAGCAGGGGGGAAGGGGAGATATGTAATAAAATAAATAAATCTTTAAAAAAAAAAAGAATAATGCAGTGAAATTTAGTGTTTTGTTTTGCATTTAAAATTTTTAAATTCATTTTCAAAATGTATAGGAAAGATTGTGAATAATAAATAGCTACTATTTATAGGATTCTGACTATCTTTAGGCTTTATATACTTCTTCAGTAAGAAGAATTTCAGAATAGTTGCAGAATTTACTAATTATGTAAGTAATTGGTTCAACTTTGTAATCCTGACTTTACATTATTTGGTTAATCTCCGATTAAATATGGGAATTAGGAGTTACGATTTTCCCGGTAAGTTGTTTTGATTGTTTTAAAAAATGAAATCAACTTGAGTTAGCTTGAGCAAATAGGGGATTTACTTATAGGGGAATAGGGATGTCTCCTAGAACCCAAAGGCTGGTTGTAAGGTAAAAACCATGTGGCCTCTGCTTCTCTTTGTACTTCTGCTTTATTCTTCTTACTTTGTTGACCAGATTTCTCTGTGTATCTTTGCACCTGATGGAAGATAGATATCCACAACTCCCAGTTTCCATTGTTATCTGTTCTATCCACATAGAAAGACTGATAAGCTATCTCTTAATGGCAATTGTCAAAAGAGAAAAATCTGATTTGCCCAGCATGGGGCAGGATACTAATCCCCCATGACCAAGGAAGCAGGATTACTTAATAGTAACTTGACTATCAGGATCTACCAACCCTGTATGATGGTAGTGGTCTGGTGATAAGATTGTAGTTCTCAGAGAAAAGGGGTGGGCAGACAGTGTGACCCTTCAGCTCAGACAGCATTGGATGGTAGTTAAGATCATGGTTTCCAGAATACACTTACTTGATTCATCTCTCAGTTCTGCCATGGCTGGTTGAGTGACCTCAGGCAAGAAGTTAATCTTTTGGTTCTTACGTATTTTCTTCATCTTTAAAGGGGGGATATTGATATTTTTTGTAAACTATTTAGAATAGTTCCTGGCACATCTTAAACATTTAATGCCTCTTGGTTGTTATTTTATACTATTGGCCAATTTTGACCAAATTCGTACTTATCAAATGAATTAATCTAATGTTAAGTTTAGTAATGTTCCATTAGTCCTACAACATTCATTCTTCTGAAATGGGATTTAAAAAAATAAAATCATCTTGCTTTTATTTCAATGTGTTATATAATCTACAAGCCTGTTCAAAATATTGATAACAAGAGAAAATCAAAAGGGAAGGTTTTATAGTAGATGAGTTACTGTTGCAAAAATGAAGGTTGATTTCCTAACAGACTTGAAGATATTTTCATTCTTCCTGGTCAGTAGAATATTTATATAGAAGAAACTATAACAGATCATATTTAAGTAATTACTGAAAATTGTGAACATTTCGGTAAGTTATACAAATGAGGTCATTTAATTTTGTGTTGATTAACTAGACATTTATTTTCAGATACATGACAGATGGAGGGCTCAACCTGTATACTAGAAGTCTGAACCGGATACCAGACACAGCAACGTCCAGGGATGCCATCCAGAGGGGAGTTCACGATGTGACAGTGGATGCAGACAGGTAATGTTACCAATGTACATGATGCTGAGCAGTGAATAAAGCAGGTTCATAAAAGAGACCAGAAGAGTTTTACAGTATAAAACAAGATGTATTTAAAATTCCCATATAATAATTACTTGGGGATATTTTTAAACTAAGGTGGTATCATTTACAAGACTTTTTTCACTCTGTACTACTGAAAAAATTGTGTTGCGGGTGCGAATATTTTTAAATTATCAGGTTATGTAATGATAATGTTTAATATCTATAAAACCAAAATTATAAACATGGGCTTATTTGCCTAACTTGAAAAGAACCCTGGCTAATAAATTCCTTTCAGCACAGATACCCTCAGATTTATCTGGAGGCTAATGGTCAAAAGATTCAAACATATTTCAAATTATCTGGTACAGTAGGTGTGATGATTTTCTTAAAACTACGCAGCACTTCTTGCTTGGGGCTAAATTCTGCTCTCCATGATCTCAAACTGCTTAAAGATGTGTGTGTTTGTGTATGTTTTCATATACTAGTTATATTGCTGCTGTGTTGACAATTTTGTAAAAATCATGTTTGTTACAGAATACTGCCTTTGTAAAATAATATTGTAAGATATATTCCTGACCTAATTTTGGCCCCTCTTCATTGATAATCTTGACTTTATTGAGCTGGAAGAGATTTTCCATTTCCAGTACTACTAGATATCAATACCTAGAGTGGTTCTTTAATTCAGCACTTTTGAAGAGGACAAAAGGTTCACACTTACTGTATTCACGTTCTGAAAGAAAGAACTGTGTACAATTCATTGTACGTATTTGTATACAGCCAACTCCAAAAGCAAGACAGTGGATTTTGACGTTAGTCTTCCATTTCTTCTCACTCAAATTCTTTTGATATCTTAACTCATGATGACCAGTGTTAATACCACTGAACTGTAAACTTGAAAGTGGTTAAAATGGGAAATTTTGAGTTGTATATGCATTCCTACAATAAAAATTTAAAAAAAAACTCATGAAAAATTTTGCTCCTGACCCCTGGCCTGAACTTCTCAACATTTTCCCTCCCTGGCACCTTCACTATCTTTAACCACACTGGACCTCTTTCTGCCCTTAGAACAGTCTAGGCTCACTTCCATCTTGGAGCCTCTGAATTGATATTTCCTCTACCTGGAATACCCTTTGCCATGCTCATCGCATTGTTGCCTGCATCACATCATGTCAGTTTCAGCTTGACTTTACTCTCTCAGAGAAATGTTTCTCATTAGCTGGGTAGCTAAGATATAGCTTCTTTTCGGTCACTTTCTTACTTATATTATTTTCTTTATTGTACATATCGTTCCCTGAATGTATCCTACTTATTTGTTTATTTACATGCTTATTTTCTGTCTTCCCCATTATAATGTAACCTCCTAAATTAAAAACCTTAGTCATATTCATTACATTTTGAGTCTTTAACAAATGCTTGTGGAGCGAGTAAATCACAGATCACAAATGGATACATTTGGCTGCCAGTAGGGTCCAATTGGGTAGATAAGCAAACGAGGCCAGGAAAGAGCCAAGGTACTGCAAAAATACTATTAGAAGGAATGGGTTTTGTGGAAAAAATAGGAGAAAGTAGAAGGGAAAAAATCCAAAATGTATACCATACCTTGCAAACTAACAACCTAGATATTGTTAGCTGACGGTGGAAAGTGATGGAGGGAAAATCTGCTGAGATTTGGGAAATAAGCTTATAATGTTACAACCTAGAAATCAACACAAAGATGACTTTAGTGGAGAGGTTTAGAATAACCAGCACTCCCTGATTCTTTCAGACTCCAGATTGGGGCCTAAGGAGCCTCAAGCCAACAGAAAGACCTTGATGCCAGGGTCTAATAAATTGGGGTCTGCAAAAGCAGTGGTCCTGAAAGTGTGGCACATGTACCAGGAGCATCAGTATGACTTGGGAACTTGTTAGAAATACAAATTCTCAGCACCATCCAAGACCTACTGCATTAGAAACTCGAGGTGGGGGTGGGGTGGGGGTGGGTGGGTAAAGCAATCTGAGCTTTAACAATCACCTCAAGGTGATTCTGTGCACACTGAAGTTTGGGAACTTCTATATTAAAATGACCAAATAGATGTCAGGCCTATGAAAACTTAATCACCTGGCATAAATATGTAAACAGAAATACAATATTTTGAAGTTTTATTTACTCTATAAGCTGTTATCTGTCGAGAGAAAGAGAATACCAAAATTCTAAGATAGACCAAGGAATATACTATTATTTTAATTAAACCAAATAATGGCATGTTACACCTCAAATAAATTACATCTGGTAGATTCAACTTTTGAAAATTATATAAAAGATTTTAGAAAGAATTTTATAGTGTGAAGATTAAATAAATATCACTTTAGTCACTTGTATAAATTAAATAGCAGTAAGGTCAGAATGCAAACCCTCCCTTCAGCAGAGACAGGAGTTTCTATTTTATTATAGATAAGAGACAGAAGATCTTATAAAATCCTGTTTTACTTCAGAAGTGATTCAGTATGTATATAGTTTAAAAACACTTGCTCTTGAATATTGTAGTTTTCTAAGACTTTCTGTTAATTTAAAATGCCTTATATTGGATGTTGTCGTATAAAATTTTCTTAGTTCTTATAACTATTCTAAGTAGGGTAAGCAATGACAGCTGTAAAGTAATACTTTGTTCATTTATTTTTAGCAAAGAAAGGAAATTGCTATCATTAAGATAATAGAAAAACTTGTTCTCAACTGATTTGCCTCCTACATATCAGAATACAATGCCAAGTACATTTACAAGGATTACGTTACTACAAGTCACTAAATCTATATATCAGAAGAAATGCCAAGTCAGGGAAATTTTATTCTACTAGTACAAGCAAATACAAATAGCATGCAGCATTTAAAAAGCCAAAACATTGTTCTTACCATTTTCTGATAATTTTCAAAAGATACCAACTCTGTGTTTTTCTGTCTGTCTGCAGTCACATCTGTAATTACATGTTTACATGTGTACTTCACACATGTGACACTGAATGTAGGGACAGTGTATAATTCATTTTGTACTGCCAATGTCTGGCACACCATAAGGGCTCAATAAATATCAGCCTGGTAGATCACTGAAATAACCATGTTAGCTTATAAAATATGGAAATGTGGGGTGAAAGACAAACAACTAAGGCTATCAAAAAGTTAATCATACTGATTAAATACCTTTCAAATGTCATATAGTTTGACGTTTTCCAAATAACGTTTCTTGTCCCATGAGATGATAGTGATATTCCAAGTTAAAAATCAGTTTTCTGGGGTCAGATACATTTGAGATTCATCTCTCTTCTTGGAGAATCACAGTATATATTAACATATCAAAGGTACTGAGAGGTCCTATAGTTCAAAATAAATCCTACTTTATTTTATTCAGTGTGCTTTTTAATTTTAATTTTTTTATTTTTTATTTATTACATTCCCCCCCCCTCCTTTCTGCTTGTTCTTGCTGTGTTCATTTTTGCATTCTTCTGTGTCTGCTTGTCTCTCCCCGCTGCGGCGACCCACCGAGTCAGCTCACTGCGTGGCAGCCTGCCTGCTCGCGGCGGCTTGCCCTGCTCGCGGGGGCTTGCCCTGCCCGTGGCGGCTTGCCCTGCCCGCGGCTGCTTGCCTTCTAAAGGCTGTCTGCCCGCTTGAGGAGGCCCCAGGAAACGAACCCGGGGCCTCCTATGTGGTAAACCGGCACCCTACCAATTGGGCTACGGCTGGCCTCTCAGTGTGCTTTAAGTTGTTTTTTTTCATTGTTTTTTTTTCCACTATTCTCCCACTTCTTTTCTCTACAATGACTACTAATTATTCCTATAACATTTTAAGAAATGATGATTTAGTCTAACTTCCTCATTTAGTGGCTATAATAATGAAAATTCAGACATATTAAGTGATTTACCCAAAATCATGTAGCTAATAGTACAAGGAGTCGGGTATTATCTGTGAGATTTCCCAGCTACCTTAGTCAAGGCTCTTTTAAGTCATATTAAACATATTACTGATTGAGTCATTTTTGTAAATTGATAAATATCAAGTTTAGTTCATTGACATGAAAGCTTGAAAGCTTAAAATATCAATGGTGTTTTATTATTTTTTCATATTTCTTAGATATTCCTTTAAAAGCTTTATAAATGAAAATGTACTTATATAACAACAAAGCAACCAATTGTCTAGAATACCAATGGGTTTGATTTGTTTGTGTTATAATATGAAGCATATAAATTCCCCTTTGACCAACTTCTTGTTGAAATATCGACGGACAGTAAAAAAAATAGCTGAATTGCTCTTATAAGCAGATTGAAAATGGCCCCAGAGGAAAGAGGAGTGTTTTCAACAGCCAACTGTGGTGTATTTTAAGTATCTTGTTGCTCAAAGAATTTCCAGTCCCCTTACTTTCTATATCAATCCAACATTAATGATTATAACCAACCCCATTTCCTTATTAACCTGACAATGAAAAGATTACAGAATGCCTGTAATTCTTGTAGGCTCTCTGGATACTTCATAAATAACTTTTAAAACGTGGACTTTATGTATTTGGCGCTGGCATAATGAAACAAATCCTAGTTCACATACAATTATGTAATTGTGTATTGCTATATAATAGGTAAATTTGGGAGAGGCTGGCCAGGGTTTAGTTGTTATTTTGGCCTTTATTAACTCTGTACCTGTCCTTCACCTGCTTCTGTACTAGCATTAACAAATATTTGATTAACAAATACAAAATTACTTCCTACATGCCTTCTATCATAATAGTGCCTTGGGTAAAAACAAAACAAAACAAAACAATAAAGGTGAAAGGCCCTGAGTTTAAGGGTTGAATAGAAAAAAATGAAGACCAAAAATTAAAGTGATGATAATATAGGCCAGTTCACAATAGATGTATTTCTAAAATACCTTGAAAGCACCAAAGAAAAATAATTCTTTCAACCTGGGTGTACAAGAAAAGACTTCAAAAAGTAGCATTATTTAAATGAAATCTTAAAGACGGCATAAGATTTTTTGACATATAACCTGGGGAAGATCAGAAAGACCTATGGGTGTGAAAGCATAGAGAAATGGAAGAATTTGGTTTAAGGGTCTATTAATAATGGAATTCTGTAGTGCACTGGGGATGGGGCAGGGATGACAGGGCATTCTAGGGAAATGTAGTAATAAGGAGATAGAATATTATTTCTAATTAGTTTTTAAAATTAATTTCCTTTCATTTCAAAGCAAGTACGTACTATAATTTTTAAAAGAATCCCCTCAGAACAGGGTAGGAATATTGAAGAGGGACGACACAAGGGCAAGGAAACTGGTTAGGAAGAAATTATATGTGAAGATGGAGAGCAACTTGGGTTTTGTAAGTGTAACTCTTAGGTGGATGTATTCTTAGAGATATAGGTTCAGTCACAGCATATGTGCTTGATTAAGTATAGTGAGTACACATAGTATACACATCATAAACCCAAATCATGCAGGGATCAAGTAGATCACATGAAATGAGTGATGTAGGAAGGCCAAGGTGAACATGGCCTGTCTAAAGGAGAAAGCTATCTTCTGCTGCAGAGGTTGCTACCATGTGGAAAAGCACAGTCTCAGAAAGAAGACCAAGTGTTGCCAAAACTATATGATTTTCAAATGAAGCCAAGAGTCTGGACTTTTGTGAGAGGTCTCCCAATTAGTCAATATTTGTAAATGTTGTAGCAGATCTGTGAGATCAATAGATATAGTTACAGATAAAAAGTTTATTTTATGCCAGATAATCTAGTAAATCACAGAGAAGTTATACAAGGCAGGAGACAATGATTATTCTCACATATGGTTGTGTAAACTTCCTAGATCCCTTAAAGATTCCCACAGAGACACAGCTGGTGACGATAACGCCTGCACAGAACGAGACTCCACCAGGCATGAGAAGACTGCCCAGTAGGTACAAGTAGGCAAAACAATCCAAGCACATTTCCAAGTTTTTTTTGCAAGGAAGAGCAAATCAAAGGTCATTTTCCCACTGATAGCTTCCCTCAGTGGAGCCAGCACCAGGCCTGCCTGAAGCCTATTATGGTGGTAATTAAATTTTATTTAAAAACAAAGAGGCTAAAAACACATTGTATGTCTGAGAAAAAACAAGTCCTGAGAGTGAACCTTTGGCATCTAAAGAGTGAATAAAGGATGAGCAGCCATTAAGGAGGCAGTTAGAGAATTAATCACTAACAAAAGTGTCAAGGAACAAACAGGGTTTAGGGGTGTTTTTGAAATGGAGAGGAGGGAATAGGCAACAATATCAAATTCCATGGTGATGTGAAGTTAGACAACTGATTTTGACTGGTGACTTTATCAAAGTTATTTTCATTCAGGTAGTAAGGGAGCATGCTAGAGTATAAAGTATTGAGGAGAAAATAGAAAATTAGGAGGTTGATACAATGAAGGGATGGGTCTCCTTTGGGAAATTTACAGTAAGTTAAAAAGAAAGGTCAAACAAAATTCAACACAAGGGACAGGATGAAGATTAGCTTGTTGCTGATTTGCTCTGTTTTGTTTGAGGAATAAGAGAATGTGAGCTGGCATAAAATAAAGAGTGAATTCCTGGACCAAATAAGGCAATAATTATTAAGTAAGATGGTGAAGAATCTAGGAAGAGGGATAGAACCAAGAGCACAAGCAGAGAGAGGTTAGCTTAGAGAAAGAACATGTCTCCGTTTGAAACAAACAAACAAAAAGAGGTCATTAACATTAATTTGGAGAAACACTAATTTGTGGGAAAATATCTGGAATTTATAAATTCTAGATATTACTTTTTCTCTAAAATAAGAGGCTAATTCATTGTTGAGAGTACGAAACCTATATGCACAGTAGATTGTTGAGACTCTTACGGAAATTTGGAATAACCACTGACTGCAGCTAAAAATTTTGGGCAAACTAAAATCATTATGGAGAGGTGTTGACCAACTAAAAAGAGTTAACAGCTTTATTGAGGTAAATTTATATATCATAAAATTGATCCATTTTAAGTGTACTATTCATGACGTTTAGTATCTTTGCAGTTATGCAACCATCACCATAATCAATTTTAGAACAATCTTATCACCCCCCAAAAGATCCCTCATGCCCATTTGCAGAAGTTATAACACTGATATAAAGACAGTGGTCACCAGAGGTTCTGAGGGGAGGTAGAGGGAAGAAGAGGTGTAACAGGACATTTTGGGCACATTTGGAATTGTTCTGCATGATATTGCAATGACGGATACAGGCCATTATACGTTTTGTCTAAACCTATAAAATTGTGTGGTGCAAAGTGTAAACCATAATGTAAACTATAGACCATGGTTATTAGTAATGCTTCAATATGTGTTCACCAATTGTCACAAATCTACCACACTAATGAAAGATACTATTAATGGGGAAAAGTGTGAGAGGGGGAGGGGGTTAAGTATATGGGAATCCCCTTTATTTTCAATGTAACTTTTACGTAATCTAAAACTTCTTTAAAAATAAAGAAAAAAATAGCCAGAATATGGTAGGTCCTGAAAATGTATGCAAACTCCTGGATCAAGCTGAAACCAGAACTGGAGTTTCCAGTGGCGTGAGTCAATAAATTACCTGTATTTCACCTAATAAAGGTGAAGATCATTCATCAGTGACCTGAAAGAGCCCTGATATAAAGTTAGTGGAGCCTTTAGAAATAGATATTTTAGGTTAGTTCTTTTAAAAATTCTTAATTAAAGCTTTTGTATCCAGATATGCATTTCAATAAATATAAAAAAATTTCTCATAATGAGAAATTCTGTTGAATAAGTAACCAAATACAAGGTTGTAAATATTAAAGTAATTTTTTATTTCTGAAAAATAAAAAAAAAATGCCTAACCCTAGGTAACCACTAATCTGCTTTTTATCTACATAGGTTTGTCTTTCCTGACATTTAATATAAATGAATTAATACAAAATATGCTCTTTTGTCTGGCTTCTTTCATTTAGCAAAATGATTTTGAATGTCATACGTGTTGTAGTGTATCTCAGTAGTTTGTTCCTTTTTGTTGTTGAATGGTATAATCTTATATAGATAGACCATATTTTGTTTTATCCATTCACCAGTTGATGGATATTTGGATTGCTTGCTTTCTTGGCTATTATGATAATACTGTCATAAATAGCGTTATCATGTGTAAGTCTTGGTGCACATGTGTGTTTTGTTTCTCTTAAGTGGATACATGGAAATTGAATTGTTAGGTCATAAGGTAAAATAATTGTTGGGTCATAAGGTAAATTGGGTTTAATTTTTAATAAGATGGCTTGTTTTCCAAAGTTCATGTACCATTTTACCTTCCTCCCAGAAAAGTACAAGAATTCCAGTTTCTCCTCATCCTCAACAACAGTTGTTATTGGCAGTAGGTTTATTATATGTAGTTTATTTGGTGACATGTTTATTCAAATCTTTTGTGCATTAAAATAAGTTGTTTGTCTTATTGTTGATTTGTAAGAGTTTTTATATATTCTGGATACAAGTGCTTTATCAGATATATGATTCATAAATATTTTCTCCTAGTATTTAGCTTATCATTTCATCTTCTTAATGGTATCTTTTTTTTTTTTAAAGATTTATTTATTTT
>PVKH010042073.1:0-10869 GCA_004027955.1 Chaetophractus vellerosus
TCGTAAGAAAATTGGTTCTGTCTTACACGAGTTGGAATAATTGAAACCAAGAAATAGATGAAAAGCTGTGAACACCAAACAGTATCCACAGAATTGAGTTCAGCGCCTTGTATGTTAGTTGACTTTTTTTCCCCCCACTTAAAAATAACGTTGCAGTCTAAAATTGGAGGATCTGTTTTAGGATGACGTATCATCCCATGAGCTCAGCACTGTCTGTTGGAGAACATTACCCTATACAGATCCAGGAAGCCGCAGACTTATCTTTTCTGTATATCCCAGACCAACCTGCTTAAGATGACATATGGGAAAACTGTTGAAAAATTTTGTTTCAATTTATTTGTAAGATTGTGTTACTTTAACAAATATTAATAGAATTGACCTGTGATTCTTTAATGTGAGTTTCTAGAAAGGCATTAGAGACATACGCTTAGGGTAATTAAAAAAATCCCAATTAAAGTTTTTAAAATAGGTCAGTGTTTTCAAGAGCTAAAGAGTTCAGGCACTTGTTTCGTCATACTGGATGTGGCCAAATATGTCCCTTCTATCATCATCTAGAAACTGGGACAAGGACATGTAGAACATGCCTTTTCTGAGAAGACTACAAAATCGGTCATGCAAGGCATATTTTATAAGAGCTAATGGATGCAGCACAGAGTTTGACACGATACCTCATAAGCCTTGCTAATTTGAATGAATTTGTCTTCTGCTCCAGGATCTTTATTTTTGTCAGGATGCCTGAAACACAAATGGGCAAGCAGTGAGAATGGATTTCATTTTTACACACGGTCAATTAACATTCTTATCCACATAGTTCACTATATTAGAGGCAAATAGAAGGCCTCTTTTTCTTTTCTCTTTTAAAATTTTTCTTCACTTTCGCTTTCTTGTTGTTGTTGGAAGGCCATTTTGTTAGGATAGTTCCTTGAAATGAATGGTAGAAGCCATGAGTTGCTTCACATGACTATAATAAATGAAACTCTGAAACAGGCCATTTCTACCCAGATCAGTCCAGCTGGGCACATGCTCAAAGCACCAGCTAATACTGCAGCATTTCGCTAAGGAAAGGCGGGATATGTGCATGTCTTTATACTGCTTTTGAATACTGCTAGCTCCAAGCTAAAGCAACTTATCTAGGAACAGCTTGTAGAACGTATTATGAATCTGTTTAGTAACAACTACCTTCCAAATAGTTGCTTGCTGCTGCCTTTCAAATTAGAACATTTTAGTTTTCAATATTACCCTGGTTATCCCATTCTGCCTATGACTGCCTTTTACCTGTAAATGGATAATGATATCCAGGTCACATTTTCAAGATGTGAAAAAAGTACAGTTTATTGCAAGGTAATTTCAATTAACACTAGACAGAACTAAGCCTTCAACATTTGCTATGAAACACAGCTGGCAATTACTTGTATCCATCTTGCAGTAATATATTATGTAATCTTCTTATGTTTAAACCATTTCAGCTTTTGTGATTTTAAAGTCCTAAAAAACAGGGGCTGAGTTTTACTTCTTTGGTGTCCTGCAAGATGTAAATCAGTGTTTTGTATTGATGGTTTTTTTTCAATGTTCACTTTCACTAAGAGACTCTGAATTATGGAGCATATTCTTTGTGTAATCACTTCTAACTTTTGGTAAATTTCCGCTAGCAAAGATTCTGGAAAGAGAAACAATCTACTGGGAAGCAAATGACTACTAAAAACAGCACTTAGAACACTGGGATAAAACAAATCTATACCCTGACCAATTTATTCTAGCAGGAACATGTTTGAATGAATTATACCACATATTCTGATTTCTCTAAAAATAAGGAAATTTCAAAACGTTGATTGCTGAATTTAAACATCATTCCTCCCTTAATTCTAATATTTGTTATGAATTATTAGTGGGGTTTAATGAAAATTGTACAACAGAAGGAAACAGGATGGTAGTCAAAAGCATGTTTCTGGGTGACCAAAACAAACAAACAAAAAAAACCTTCCAATATTAAAGCTTGGGCTAAAGACTGACAAAACAAAAGTCTATACAATCAAAAGAACGGAGACTTAACATGTAGAACTCTATAGGGCAGCAGTTCTTAACCTTTTTTCTTCCACAGATCCTTCTGCCAGTCAGGTGAAAACCATGGACCCCTTACTAAGTCCACACTATAGTGTGTATTATTTAGTAAATAGATCACACCCACAGGAACACGTCCTGACAAGAATAGTCTTTTTTAATTTTCAATTCAAGCTCACAGACCCCATGAAATCTTTACACGGATCCCTGGTTAAAAGCCCCTGATATTGGGGAAGTAGGTTGGAAGGGGGCTTTTAGGGAGATGGAACCAAAGAGAGAGTTTGGAAGGCTGGATTAGAAACCACAGATCCTGAAACAGAGGAAGCCAAGGCCCAAGATCAGGGAGGAGCCACAAGACAGTTTTCGGCTTATAAGGTTTGTTTTCCTAATTGCAGGAAGACACAAAGTTGAAACAATTAGAAAAGGATAAATTCAGCCGGAGGAAAGTACTGTCCAATGCTATTTTCAGTGTATGTGAAATCACTTCATGAACCAAAGTACATATCCTATAAATTTCAAAGTGAAGGAAACATTGTTCTTTGTATCTGCTGACTGTCTATCTCTAAAGGAATAAAGAGGTATGCCTAATGCCTGGAGATATTCTGTAGATGGGATTAGCCTACACAATCAGTTGGCCTTAAATAAAGGAGAGTACTCTCAATAATGTGGGAGGGCCTCACCCAACTGGGGGTCTTAACAGGGAGAACTGAGGGTCCCAGAGATCAGAAGAAAACCTGCTTCAAGACTCTCCTCCCTGCCTTCCTGAATTTCTAGCCTAAGGAATCTGGACTCGAGAATTCAACATCACTCCCAGCAGAATTTCCAGCCTCCAGCCTGCTCTATGAATTCGGACTTGCCTGCCCCCACAAGCCAATTCCTTATAATAAATACATAATAAATACAAACATATAAGCAGTTGGTTCTGCTTCTCTGAAGAACTCTGACTACTAAAATCGCCACAGCCAAAACTGAAAAAAATAGCACAGTGAAACTACAAAGGTCAAGTGAAAATGTAGACAATTCACTACATGGCTCTCTATGTATTTCTATGGTGGCTAATTCCTCCTAGAGAGAACCTAGTTAAGGAAGAGAAGCATATGACTCATTCAATTAATCAAATAACACTCTTTTCAGCTCTGGAAGACAGAAAAGTCAAAGCTGTACATTTTAATCGTCTTGCATACTCAAGCTAACATTTCTGCTGTTCTTAAAATGTTGCCAAAGGCAGTATTCTGTCCAAGAGAATATTGCTAATTTATAATTAATTGCAGATTTATATAAATTTGCTTTAAACATCAAGAGGCAAGTGTTTGAAATGATGTAGAAAGCAACTTTGGAATCACCATCCGTGAACCTCGATTTCCTCATTTGTAAAACAGGAACAATATCCTCCTTCATAGGTTAATTATAAGGTTTAAATGAGATAAAAAGCATAGAATCTGGAATCTAGCATGCAGTAGGTGCTCAGTGTTGGTTCTTTCATTCCCTATGACTGGTTCATGCAGCTTGTATCCTTTCTATCCCTTCCTTTTGGTCTACCCCCTCCAGTTATAGAATCCAACGCTTTTGTTTCTTTGACATGGCCAAAGCACTGGTGGAAGAAAACTGATGACATTTGGTCAAAATAAGCTATAGACTTATTGCTTTCCTGCTAACTACGATTCTGCTAATTCATAAACATGGAGATATTCTCCCTCATATAGTCTATCTACAGGGAAAGTTAAGATTTTTTCCCATAAGGTCAATGTACTCAGTTAGTTCCTGAATATTCTTTTTCAAGTGAGGGCAAAATGCAACAAGCTCTTACTCTTTGGGAAAAAAAAGCTTAAGAACTAACAACTTAGGAAACAGGATTGGATGGTGTTTCATTTAGCAATTACACTTATAATGAATTACATCATGAATAACATATTGGGAAGGGTAGCTTATCCATTGTTAACATAGTGTTTTGCTTTTTATAAATTAAAGCTTCCATCCTTCTTTAACATTAGATTGTTAACAGTATTTAAGGCAATTCTCTAAGTCCTGAGAAGGGATTGCATAACAACATAGGCTTAATCTTATCACTGAAAATTATAAAATATGAAATAATATTTCTCCCACAGAAAATATTTTAGACACACACATATATTTTTTGAACACAAAGACAGACACAAATAAAAGCTAATCATAATTTAGGCTTCATTCTCCTGCTAAAACTGCTTAGCTTATATTAAACTGCTATTTCTTTGTTTCACCTACCATTCCCGGGCGAGCTTCTTATAAGCCTTTTTAATATCAGCCTGATTGGCTGTTCGGCTGACCCCTAGGACTCTGTATGGGTCAAAATCCAACGCAGACAGAATTTGCAGGATCAGAACCAGAACTATCAAGAACTGCCAGGAAATGCTCAACTTTTTCACTTCCATTTCTCTTCCTTTCCAGAGCTGAAATGATTGAAGAGGCAGTAAGTTTCAATGGCAGAAACCTGGACAGTCTTGCTTTTTAGAGAAAGGTGTAAGATATAGGGATGAAAAACAAAACAAACAAAAGATATTTTGCCAGAAAAGTGTCAAGCTGTTTGAGCATATCTTTTAAATCTACAATCTTGCTTATTTTTGAATATCACAAATAAGAACTACCATAGATGAAAAGATGACCAGTAAGAATAGCCCATCTCCAGAATCCTTAGATTAGAAGTTTTAGAAATGGCTAAAAATGAATGAGATGAAGAAATAATAAGTGGATGTGGGAAAACATAATAGGAAAATCAAGGCGACTACATCTCAAATACACTATTTCATATATTCTAACAATAACAGCTTAAATTTAGTTTAGGAATATTCACTGAGCACATGCTATGTAAACTCACAAAATCATAAGAGCTGCCATTTGCATTCTCAAGGCGGTCTGCCCGCTAGGAGAGGTCCCCGGGAATCGAACCCAGGGCCTCCCATGTGGTATGCCAGCGCCCTATCCACTGGGCTATCGAGCCGGCCCCTGCTAAACTACAAAACTACAGATTGTTATGGCCTTCCTGGGCATTAAGGAAGTACAAATACTAAGGTGAAATACTTAAACAAAAACAAAAAAAAACTTACAGTAAGAAACTTGGATGCCCCAAGTCCATTTTTTTCTCACCATGCCCATTCAAACAGGAAAACTGGACCTGCTGCTCTTTAATCTAATTGTCAACAACATGGTCGTTACAAATGGAGATCTCAGATGAGAAATAAAAAGTGGTGAGAAAAAACGTGGAGTTTCAGATGAAGCAAGGATTAAGGGACTGTAGAGCAGACCTGGTCTTAATGTTTTATGCTCCATCTCTCGTGAGTGTAGTGACTGAATTCAGGCTTTGAAGACAATCCTGGCTGGTAAACCAACAAGGTACTGCTGGTCTTGTCTTGCAGGGGCACTTCCATTTTAGGATTATGATCTTTGTGACACTATACAATGATTTTTCGAGGGCCATATCTATCTTAAGCTCTCATAAATTCTTAGAGTTTTCAAGTTCAAGTCTCTAATGAGATACTCTAGTTAAGAGGGACAAAGCTGTCATCCTGGGAAATTTTGACAAGTGGAAGTCTAATACTGCCTGGGAGTCCTCACAAAATTGGCCAATCTGAAGATCAAAAGTGTAGGACTGCATGCACTCTGAATAATATCCTGAGACAAACCAGTTTTCTCCTTGTTAAGGCAACCTCTTTTGACCTACAGTGTTTCTGGAGCCTTACAGTGCGCTAAAAAACCAGGAAGGCGATGTAGCTACTGGGCTTTGGAATCAGACTTGGGTTGGAATTCATCCTCCACCGTTTCATGACCTTGTGCAAGCTACTTAAACTTGTTACGCGTCAGTGTCCTTATTCATAAAGTGTGGGATAAATAGTACCACCTTGAAGGATCGTAATGGTTATTAAATGTACGTACAGGATTTACCGAGCACTGGGTCCAACAGTCGAGAAGTGGCACCTAGTTATTATCATTATTTCTACTAGGCAGTGCAAGCACCGTATCAGTCCCCTCTTCAATTAGAGGGCCCAAGGGGCGACGGGCTGTTAAGACCAGCTTCCGATCTAGAGCCCGACGGTGCCGGCCTCAGGGCAGGAAATAACCTGCCCAACAGGTAGGCTGCACGCCCTCGGGGCAGCATCCCCAGTACCAGGCAGCGGCTCCCAGAAACACGCTCCGAGCTCCGCCTAAGGCTCCCGTCGGAGGTCACTACCCTCCAGGATACCGCCCCCTCCCCTACCGGCCCCCGAGCGCCCTGGGCCGGGACCTGTCGGCTCCCGGTTTCCCGCCCCCCCGGCCCAGGCGGGACCGAGAACGAGAAGGAACTGACCAGAGATCCTGGGCTTGCCGGCCCCGCAGCGCCCGCGGGTCCGAGCGTCACGCAGGGAAGCAGTTACCGGGAAAGGGCGCCGGCCTAACCGGCTGCACTGTCGGTGCTCCAGTAAGTCCGCTGGGTCGAGAGCCTCCAGTCCAGACCAGCCCTAGCTTGGGCTGGGGCGGGGAAACAGGAGACCAGCCGGAGGGGAGTCACGTGATCCTTAAAGGCCCAGCACACAGAAGGCAAGGACTGACTAGATCGAGGGCTTCGCATTTGCGAATCTATTTTGACCCTTGCCACCCACCATTCGCGCGTGGACTTGGCGCTGTTGCCATAGGGACGAGGTGAGCGCTTCGACTGGATCCAAAGGGATGGTCGTGACCAAAGAGGCCAAAACGTGCCTCCTAGCGAGGCGAAGTCGCGATGCATGATGGGATGTCAGAAAGACCTCCCCAAGTCAGGGAGGGGTTTCCACTCCCACCAGGAGGTGTCTCTCTTCTAGCAACAGTTGCTAAGACGGGGAAGCAACCGCTGGTCCCTGTTCTCTTTAACCCTATTCATAGAATGGTAGAGCGTCAGAGTTGGAAGGAACCTTGGGGATCCTTTCTAGTCCAACTCCTCTTTGTACTGATGGGGAGACTGAGGTCCTAGGGACGGCAGGAACGGGCCAAAGGTCACACAGCCATTCAGTGGAGGGCATAGATCTAGATTCCAGGACTCCTAATCCCATTTACCGTAAATGAGCACCACCTTAGACTGTGCCAGGCTCGGCGCTAAGCACGGGAAAGGGAGGGACGCAGGTGATTGAGATAGGTTCAATTAGTTAGGTTCCTAGGGGATCTAAAAGAGATTTCATATCCCCCGGCCCTGTTTTTATTTGTATTTTTTTTCTCCTTTTCCTTTATCACTACCTAACATACCAAATCTCTTTTTAATCTATATTTATCATCTGTCTCCCCCCCACGGCAATGTAAGTCCCTAAGGATAAGGGTTTTTGTCTCTTTTGTCCATTTCGATGTTCTCTGTGCTTGCACAGATCTTGGCACGTACAGGCCCTCAACAAATATTTGTTGAATAAATGAGCGGATGGGAATGAGTGAAGTTTTGCTGCTCAAGAGACCACATTCTAAGATGGACTCTTGGTTAAGATCCTGCCTGCCTCTATCACTTAACTACCCCGGTGACCTTGAACTTCACTTTCCAATGCCCCAGGGTCCACATATGTAAAATAGGGGAAAAGAAAACTGACAAGATTGTAGTGAGGGATAAAACATAGCACATGCTCTGTAAACAGGAGCAATTATTTCTGAAACATGCAAATGAGCCATATAAACTATTGGAGTTCAGAGGACTAGATTTCTGCCAACTTTTCTTTTTGGGAGGTGATAGGGTGGGAGGAGGGAAGAGGGGAATGGAAGACTGTGTGCGGAGAAGGCTCTGTTCAATGAAGACAGGTGTGTTTGGAACAGTAAACACGAGCCAAAGCAGCGAGATCTGGGCATGGGGGTCGGGGTGCGGGTGGAGGGATTTATGGAGTTATTGGGCGCAGAGGCGGGAGCTAGAAGAGAGCCATACGCGCGAGGGGGTCGGAAGGGGCAGGACAGATCATGGCTCCAGGCACGGCTGTCTCCTCCGAGTGTGTGTAAAAGGGGGGTCGCTGTGCATTCTGGCGAGGGGCCCGCGGGGACCAGGAAGGAGTGCCACCTTCGCGAAGCGGCCCGGGCCGCAGCGGGGTGGTGGCGCGGGGGCGGGGCCGAGTGGGCTGGGAGGTGGAGCGGGGGCGCCGCCTCCCGGCGCGAAGCGGTGGTGGGGCCTGGAGGAGGGGTCTGGGACCCGGCGATGGCACCGGGTCGGGGCGGGGACGGGGCGCAAGTAGGGGGCGGGCCGTGGGGGCGGGGAAGGACGCGGCGGCCGAGGCCCGGAAGCGGACGGAGGCGGCCCGGGGTCCCCGCCTTCTGCTCGCCATGGACGAGGCGGACCGGCAGCTCCTGCGGCGGTGCCGGCTGCGGCTGGTCAGTGAGCTGCAGGTGGCCGCGCTCTGGGACGCGCTGCTGAGCCGCGGGCTCTTCACGCCCGACATGATCGAGGACATCCAGGTGCGCCCCCGGCCCAGCGGGCAGACTTCCCTGTCATAGGTGGGGACAGCGAGGCCGCGCGGAGAGGGCTGCCGAAGCCCCGACGTGACCTAATGGCGAGCTGGGGCGAGACCTCCCCCATCCTCCCTGCTCCTTCTGCGCCATCCAGTACCCACCCTCCTTGGGGGACCGTTGTGTGGGAGCCCCGTTTTCCCTCACTGGCATCGAGCCGCCTTAATCGCCCAGAAGAACCAAACCATCTCAAACACCTTTTTGAGTGTTTTGCTAAAGCGATTGCGCGCCCGCCCTGCACCACCAGCTTACGCTGTTGAGCTGCTTCAGTACTTGTGCTTCTTGCCCGGAAGGAGGCATGTGTGTTTTGTTTTTCTTCCTCTAAGCACGGAGGTTCAGGGCACCCACTTTGGCCTCACCAGGCAGCGTGTCCTCGGGCAGGTGGCTTAACCTCTTGGAGCCTCAGTTGCAGAGGCTGTGAAATGGGGCCATCAGTGCTATTGTCCTGAGGACTAAGGGAAATAATGGTGATGAGGGAACGTGAGGCAGGTATTTCAGAGAATAGTAAACTCAGCACTTGAGGTTTCATGTCTGTGGTCTCACTTGGCCCTCTGCCAAGCTCGTGAGGTAAGGAGGGCACAGAGGCATTTCCTAGTATGAGAGGTAGAGGGGTGAGTGGGCTGCTGGAGGCCCCACCCCAAACCACCTGGTCCAGTGCCCTGTGGGTCGCCTTGCAGGCCAAGCCTCCAGTTTCTGAATTACCCAGGAGCTTGGCCTGACCCAGTGAAGGTTTTCATAGAAGATAGTCAAGTGTCATAGGGGTAATTACCAGCTAATAATAATCATAACAAAAGAAGCTTTGTGAGCCCCTGCTGTGTGGCCTGCAGTGAGGAGTGAAAATGGCCTCAGACCATATAGTTCTTGCCTTCAGGCAGTTTCACAGGAGTGCCCAGAGAGGCCCTCTGGTTGGGGCACTCCAGAGGGCAGCTCTGTCCTGTCCCCCAGCTCCAAGTGAGTCATACCAGACTGCTGAGGCAGTACTGCCAGATCTTTCTCCTTTTTAAAGAGAAGCTGGAAATCTTGTTTTTTTATGTCAAAAATTTTGTTTGGCAACAAGTTCAGAATTTTTAGAACCTCGTGTGAACCGTGGGTTGCCATTTTGCCACACCTGGCTTGGCTGATAAACACACAGGCTTTGGAACCAGATGGATCTGGGACCTCATTCTGGCTTTCCTGCATATTAGCAAGCCACAAAAAAGTTCTGTGACTCAGTTTCCCTCATCTGTAAAATAGGGATAATTGTAATTGAACCCTTAAGTTTTTTTTTTTTTAAAGGAGATAGAGTTATTTATTTATTGTTACATATCCCTCCCCCTTTCTGCTTGCTCCTGCTGTGTGTTCATTTTTTGTGTTCTTCTATGTCTGCTTTGTCTCCCCCTGCTGCAGCGATGCGCTGAGTCAGCTCACTGCACAGGTGGCTTGCCCTGCTTGTGGGCGGCTCTGCTTCGTTCCTGGGTGGCTTTACTTCATTCGCAGGAGGCTTTTTGCCCCGCCCACGGTGGCTCTGCCGCGCCCACGGTGGCTTGCCTTCTCAGGTGGTATGCCCGCTCAGAGAGGTCCCCCGGGAACTGAACCCAGGGCCTCCCATGTGGTGTACCGGCGCCCTATCCACTGGGCTATACAGCCAGCCCCGTAACCCTTAAGTTGTTGAGGGACCAGTAGATGATGAGGGAAATCTTCCTGCGGAGAAGTAGTTCTGTGAGGAAGAATTATCTTCTTGGTGACACTGTAGGTCTGTGCTGTCCAGTATAGAAGCCATTGTCCTCATGTGGCTATTTAAATGTAAATTTGTTGTAATTGAAGTGAAATAAAATAAAGAAATTCAGTTTCTCAGTTGTGGTACCTGAGAGCTCAGCAGCCACGTGAGTGGCTGGCTCATGCCTGCTGCATTGGACAGCACAAAGGACATTTCCACCATCATGGAATGTTCTCTTGGACAGTGCTGCTATAGGTTATTTGAGGACAAGGTGCTGTCTTCCTCTGGATACCAAAGAACATGCCTGGTGCTGAGTCTCCAGCGACAGGCAGCCTGCTCAGCAGCTAGACTGTCAGCCTCCACCATTCCTCCTCCTTCCCCATCCACCCAACCAATGCCAAGTCCTGTCGATTTTCCCTAATTGTTCTCTGATCCATCCCCTCACTTCTCTCCATTCCAGTGACTCTGGCTTTGTCACCTCCTGTCTGGGCTGTGGCTCATCCCCCTCCGCTGTCTACTTTGCCCCCAGGATGGTTTTTCTAACAGGCAGATGACTTCTTAAAACTCTGTGGTGTCTCCTTACAGCTCTCAAGATGAATTTCTTGGCATAACCATGACCACCCAAAGGCCTTGTGTCTCACCCCTTAAATTTCTCTGAATTT
>PVKH010042074.1:0-10864 GCA_004027955.1 Chaetophractus vellerosus
TCAACTGGATGAGGGCGGGTCAGCTGATCGCAATTGCCCCTTTGCTTTATTACAGGGAGTAGCCAGTTTGGGATAGTTTCCTTCCTTCTTGAGACATTGTCAACGTCCTTGAAACTGGGAAATGATGTAGACTCTATGGTTGCCTTCTCAGTGAGGTAACCCTGTTCATTCTATCTGAAGTTGCAAACCCATGTCCTAAACTCCTGTCTTGGTTTGCCAGGGCTGCTGTGACAAACAACGCACACTGATTGGCTTAAGCAGCAGGAATTGATTGTCCATTGAAAGCTAGTAGTTCACAATTATGATGCCTATAAGGCCATGCTGTCTCTCAGAGCCAGTGGCCTTCCGGTGTTGGCAGTCCTCTGTCACATTGCAGTCTCTCTCTCTCTCCTTCTGATTTCTCACTCTCGGTTTTCCTTGTTTTTTGTTTGTTTTGTTTTGTTTTGTTTTCTCCTTAACTCTTTTTACTGCCTAACAATACATATTTTACCTTTAAAAAAAAATACACTGTTTTTATCCCCTTCCCCACATTTAGAAGGTTAAATTCAAGAGGGTAGGGATTTTGGTTTTTGGTTTTTGTATCCCAAGTACCTCAAAGGGTGTCTGTAACATAGACGGTGCTTAGAAGTTTGTTCAATGAATCAATGAATTAATATATGAATACAAAAAAAATCCATTGTACACTTTTGTCCAATGGTCTATTAAATAAATTATCCTGTTTTTCTACCACATGTACAACAACTTTTTATGCTCAGGTATTTAATTCATGTGAAATACATTTCTGTATGTGAAACTATGTGTGTGCCAAGTACACATTTTGACCAAATGACAAATGGGAATGAAAAAATCAGTATTTTTTCTGAAGCCAAATATCACAATCATATAATAAAATTCTGGAGTTAAAATTATTAAAATTTTTAAAGTTAATATCAATGTCATATGAGAATGTTAGGAGTCAAATTTTAAATTCACATTAAAATGAATTAAAGTGAATTCACTGTCAGCTGCTAGATTGTTGCTGTGGTCACTATTTTGTAAGTCTGGAATAGACTGCTACTTACTTGCAGAGGATGCATTTAATAGTGTCACTAAACTTTTTGTCTAATGCATGTTACAATTCAGGGAGAAGTTGTTTAGGAACTTGTTTTCTAGAGTAAACTTAGTGAAGATAATTCACAATTGTGTAATTATTTAAAAATCTCATCTTCAATGACTGAAAGTATTTGTATGCAACAATCATTTGACATATTTTTCTTTAAATCATTTAGCACAATGGGCTTCAAAGTACGAAGAATAGTTTTACTAATTTATATTGAATTAATGAGGATGAAATGGGTTGTGGGTAATTCATTTTTCTCTTCTACTTTCTTTCATACTGTTTACAGTATTTATTATGTCTGGATCAGAGATGAGTCATCAGGGTACATGGTTTTAGAGTTTCTCTTTCCCATGAAATTCTGAGGTAGCAAAGCATGTGAAGAGTTCCCAAAAGGTATTTTATCTTTTAAAATCTCATGAATTAAGCAGAATTATGTAACTAAAATTTAAATACACTTCTTAAAAGTTATTTTGTTTAATGTTATGAAAATCAGTAAACCAAATTAGTATACAAATATTAGAGTTGTGCTATAATATAATATCTATTACTCTGCCCTGTTTTAGTTTGCTAAGGTTGCCAATGCAAAATACCAGAAATGGGTTGGCTTTTATAATGGGAAGTTTATTAAGGTAAAAGCTTACAGTTCCGAGGCTTGTGAAAATGTCCAAATCAAGGCACCATCAGAGATGCTTTCTCACCAAAGGTCAGCTACTGGTTGGATCCTGGGCTCCCACCATGTGGCAAAGCAAAATGGTGGCTCTCCATCGAGGTCTCTGCCTCTCCTCCAGCCTGCTTTCTCTTAGAGCTCAGCTTTGGGTGATCAAGCACATGGCAGAGCTTGTCTCTTCAGCTTTGAGCTGCTCCGTAGGCCTTTGTCTGTGCCTCTGTGCTTTGCTGATTTAGAGCATACACAGTCTCCAGGACCTCTCGGGGTATCTCTCAGCCTCTTTCTCAGCTGTAGCTGATCCTGGAGTCTTCTTTCACATGGCAGCATAAAAATGGTGACTGTCTTTGTCTTTCAGTTCTCAGTTTACATAAGATTCCAGAAGTTGATGGAAATCCAACCTGGGTCATGCCTCACTGATATAGTCCAATCAAAGGCCCTAAATCAGTTGAATCAAGTGATCCAAACAAAGATCCATTAACTAAATCTAATGCAATCAGAAGGCCCCACATCCACAGGATTGGATTTGTTTTAAGAGCATGATATTTTCTGGGATTCACAAAAAAACTTAAAACTTTCACATGTCCCATTTATTTTTATAAATATTTTTTGGCTCGAAAGGATATAATGTCCTGCCTATAGTTATCTATCTGACATACTCTATACTCTCTTAATATATGGATTAATTGTCATTCTATAGGAAATCTTAATGATTCTTTTTTTTAAAGATATTTAGGGGAACCACCTGTGGCTCAATTGGTAGGGCTCTGGTTTACCACATGGGAGTGGTTTGCCTCCTGGAGCAGGCAAGCTGCCGCACGGTGAGCTGATGCAGCAGGGTGCCGCAGCAGGGGGAAACAAGCAGACACAGAAAAATGCAAAAAGCAAAATGAGCACAGCAAGCACAAGCAGCAAGGGGGGGATATATAAATAAATGAAAATAAATCTTTGAAAAAAAGATATTTAGATTACATAAATGTTGCATAAAAAATATAGGGGATTCCCATATGCCCTGCTCCCCACACCACCTACATTTACTCACATTAACAACATTCTTCATTAGTGTGGTACATTCATTGCAATTGATGAACACATTTTGGAGCATTGCCACTAAGCATGGATTGTAGTTTACATTGTAGTTTACACTCTCTCCCACACAATTCTGTAGGTTATGGCAAGATATATAATGGCTTGTATCTATTATTGCAATGTCATTCAGGAAAATTCTCAAGTCCCAAAAATGCCCCCATATTACATCTGTTTTCCCTCTTCCTGACCTAAGAACCTTGTTTTTTAAATATGAAATTGCGGTGGTTTGGAGCCATGTAACTCAGAAAAACATGTGATTAAACTTAATCCATTCCTCTATGTATGAACACTTGCAAATAGGACTTTTGAATGAAGTTACTTCAGTTAAGGAGTGGCCCAGCTGAATAAGGGTGGGTCTTAATCCTATTACTGAAGTCCTTATAGGAAAGGTCATAGGAAGAGAAAGTCACAGAGCAAAGCCAAAAGCTGAAAACCAATGGAACCAGAAGAGAAGGGAGAAGTCAGGAGAGGCCACCATGTGACAAAAAGCCAAAGACAAAGGATTGCCAGCAGCCAGCCCCAGAATGCCAGAGTCTTCTGGGAATTATTTTAATTCCAGAATTCTCCTAGCCTCAAAAACATGAGCCATTAAATTCCCATTGTTTAAGCTAACTTATTTTTTGTTTAAAATACAAATACTATTTCATGGTATTTGTTTTGGTAACTAGGAAACTAAAACAAAAATTAACAGCTTTCACAATCACCTTAAATATTGGAGCATTTTATTTTGAAAAAATAAATATGAAGTTATATATCAACTGATAAACAATATTTCACTATTTAAAGTACATAAAGGTATGGTCATTCCCAAATTACATATGAAATGCTTTTCTACATTATAAAGTAAATATTCAAAAACAGACAATAAGGGCTTCTGGTTGACCAAGATGGCAACATAAGATGCTCCAGGGTGCTGAATGACTAGCACATACCGACAGAGCCATTTTCCTTAAAACTCTGGAAAACAGTTAAAGGGTTGGAGTAACTGGATGAGTGCCTAGTCAAGAAAATACAGCTTTAAAAATGGTTGGAGAAACATATGACAGCCTTGCTGGCTCCTCCACCACTTTCTGGAGGTAGTGTGGAGCCAGTCTATACTCTCTTTATAGGTCCCTGGCCCTGTTCCTAAAGGAACAGAATAACACCTTTGTAAATGCTTTAATTTTCTCCTTTTTCCTGGGCCAATGCTTCCTGTTTCTTTGTAAGTTTGTAGACTTTTGTTGAAACCTGGACATTTTGATATTTTGATGTATTATCACTGGAACTTAGATTCGGGGGCATCTGTTCCTTAAACTTGTATCTAGCTAGTGTTTTGACAGAGCTTTCCTTGAGGAGGGAAACTAAGGAGGGAACTAAGAGGAAGAAGGAAGAAGAGGATGTGGAAAGAAGGAAGAGAAGGAGGTGAAGGAGGTGAAGGAAAAAAGGAAATACCTTTGCACATTGAACTGTGGGTGTGCCTTCCTTCAGGGTTTATCCAAACAATTAGAAAAGGGCCTCTCTGATCCTTTCTGTGCATGTTTCTTATCTTGAGCATGCATTGGCCCTAAGAATTCTCCTATTTATACAAATATAAAGGTTCCCTCTTCCCTAAGAAACAGCTTCCTCACAGTCCCAGACCCTGCCTACTATATCTTACAGCCAGCAATCCCATGCTCCAAGCAACACACCTTGACTACTCTTCCAGAACATTCTGTAGGAGAGTTCAGTAAGCTTCCCTCTACATGCAGGGTAAGTTCTGGGATGGCAGGTCCCTCAGGCCACCACCAGACAGCTTGGAACAGACATATGGGCTCCAAGTATGTACATAGGGTTACTCAGCTCCCTCTGGAACTGGGACCAGGGAACCGTGCACTGGGAATGTAGGCTGGCCCATGCAGAGCCAGTGAGGAGTGAGAAAGGGGCTAGCCAGGGCACCACAAAATTCTACCATTTTTAAGTAGCTTTTTTCTTGATTCAGCACTACTCTGTTATTGTAGTCTTTTAACTGTTTTTTAGAGCTTTTCTTCCAATTCTTGTTGGTTGTTCAAAGCTTCTGGGGGAGCCCTGTGGTGTCTTACTCTGCCTTATTGATCACGGCAGGACCAAATGTGTTCTTTTCTAGTCATTTCTTTCTGATTCCAGAAACAATTCCTTTTTTTCAAAGATGTATTTTTATTTATTTGTTTCTCCTCCCCCTTCTCCATTGTTTGCACTTGCTGTATCTGTTAGTCTTCCTTGAGGCACAGGGAACAGAACCCAGGATCTCGATGTGGGAGGGAGGCACCTAATTGCTTGAGCCACCTCTGTTCCCTGCTTTTGTTGCATCTGTCATTATGGTGTTTTTCTTCTTGTGTCTCCTGTTACATCAGCTTGCCGCTCCTGCCTGTCACATCAGCTTGCTGTGTTGCTCATCTTTTTAAGAAGGCACTGGGAACCTCTGCTCCCTGCTTTGTTGTGTCTCTCATTATGTTTTTCTTCTTGTGTCTCTTGTTGCATGATCTTGTTGTGCCAGCTTGCCACGCCTGCCCATCGCGCCAGCTCGCTGCCTTCTTTAGGAGGCACTGGGAATCAAACCAGGGACCTCCCATGTAGTAGGCAGGAGCCCAGTCATTTGAGTCACATTTATAGTACTTTTTAGTACTACATTTATTTGTTAAGTATTTACATCAATTTTATACTACAGCTTATAGAATCTTTCCTTCCAAACAAAATAAGATATATATCACATTGCATGGTGAAAAGTGCTAAGGTGAAAAATATATCATGAAAGGGGCAAAGAAAAGGGAATATCAAGCATGGGATATCACTTTTACATAATATGGCTAGAAAGGGCTCGCTAAGAATGTTACATTTGAGTAAAATCCTAAAGGAGTTGAAATAGGGAGTCATTCAGTTGTCTGAAGAAAGGGCAATCTATATAAAGTTAACAGCAAGTCTAGCATGCCTTAGGGGTAGTATACCAGCTGTATTTGAGAAGTTAGCAGAGAAAACTGTGACTTAGGGAAGAGTCTTCTTTAATTTTTGCTGTCTGAACTCATGTTCCACAGGGCACAGTGAAAAGGTTTCAGATTTGGAGAGAGGTATAAGATATTGCCAAAAGGAGACTGCTCAAACTGTATAACAACATGCACGGGTATATGGTTCTTATAACAAGCATAAACAGAGATAAATGATATACTGAGATTAATGCTTAGAGGCTCAAGGCAGATGATGATGGCAAGATTGTGAGTTTGGGTAGCAAAGGAGAGGTAAAGGGAAAATGTCAACATAGCACAACGCTTTGGGGTCATTTCTCTACTCCTGTAGATGAAAGCATGGAGGCATGGAGGGCAAGGGAATAGAAAGCTTTACTTTAAACATGCGGAGCCCAAGTTTAACCTGACCATGCTAGAAGAGATTGGGACTCGATATGTTCTAGACCCCAGAAGAACCATTGCTTAAACTTACATTTTTAATTGCAGAATATTTGACATTCTGATAATTTACAATTACCAAAAGCTAGCAGTAATTTTTTGTTTGTTTGAGTTTAAGGTGGCTACTTCTCAATGTTATTCAAACACGTGCCTTCAGCTTATTCCTAACATGTCTCTCAATCATACAAAGAATAGATCACTTCTTCTAAATGTTCCTTTGTGTATTTCCACTCATGGGATACAGAATCAATTGTCTTTCTTCTTCCACCATGGCTATTCTTTCACTAGTCTGACCTTCATCTGGTCTCCTCCTCTTGGGATTCTTACCTGATGACTATAAATAGAAAGCAGTAATTTCAGATGAATTATTCAGCCACTAATATTTTCTCTCCTATCTGGCATTTAATTCCTTAACAGGCACTGCACAATGTCTTCAAGGAGGGATAAAATGGCACGTGAGCACTTGGCAAATTCACTACAAGAACTTGTAGATGGAGAATTGAAGAAATTTAAGAGTAGACTCACTTACGTTGACCTGAAAAAAAATTTGCCGAATATTCCCAGAGGGAAAATTAAGGAAGCTGATAGTGAAGATCTTGCTGAAATCCTGGTCCAATATTATGGGTCACAATATGCCCTGAAGGTTACCATGACAGTCTTAAAGAAAATTCAACTGAGAAACTTGGCTGAGATGCTCCAGGAACAAACCCTCCAGGGTAAGTCAGGGCCCCAGGTATTCAACTGCTCTTGCTCTTAACCCATCAAATTGTCCCAAGTCTCAATGGTAGTTTCATCTACTCACCAATGCACTGCAGCTACTTTTTATATCCCACCATATTAAGCAACCATAGTCCCAAAAAGCCCTGATAAAATGCTTCTTACATTAGCTTAGACTTTTCAGTGATTATGGTCTATCTTAGATGGCAAATTTTCCCCAAGTCCATGCCTGTTTGTGATAACAATTTGATTATTTCTGGATAAATTGATAGTTTTACAAACTGTTAATAAATTAATCAACAACTGAAAAAAAATAAGAAACATCTATAAGAAAAGACAATAGTTTGTAGAATGTGGCAGTATCATAGAGACATGTAGAGATAAAAGTAAAGGGGATACAGAGGATCCCAAAGAAGTTGAATAAAGTCCTCTTGTACTTATGGTAGATTATGAATAAGATAAGATTGTTTGGAAGAATCAAGGCAAGACACAGTGTTCACAGTCCATGCAACTATTGAATTTGGATCAGAAACACCCCTTATCACCTAGACTTCTTGTTGTCACTGACATAAACAGGGATAAAGAACAGATATACTGAGGTTTTCTTGGATGGTTCAAAAACATATAGTAGTGAAAAAGCTGTATTGGAAAGTAAGAATGCTAGGAGGGAGCTTATCAAGTATACACAGAGATCTGGAGCTTCCATGTCACTCTAGTTAATGAATATCTGAAAGCCAGGTAAGGAATAGTCTTTCCAAGGACCTTTCATACCTGAGATTGGCATGTTAATTCTTTGTTTAAAAGGTAATTCACTGGGCAAGGGAGTGTAGCACAGTGATTGAATACATGCTTCACATATATTAGGTCCCAGGTTCAAAACCCAGGACCTCCTTTAGAAAAAAAATTTTTTTTAAGCATTCATGGAACTTTTGACGGATTTTCCCCACCACTCTCCCAAGAATTTTTTACTATTGCCTTATCAAAGAAAATTTTTTGAACAGAAAGAGAGGGCAACCTTTGTTAGCACAGGAAAAATCCACTGAATTCAGAAATTTCCAACCGTCTATCTCTGTTCTGCAAAATATTTGAGAGCTGGATACTCCTCTAATATCAAAAATAAATTATAACCTTTGAAATAGGGATTTTAAAAGGAATCTAGGAATGGTGAGAGCATGGTTTTTGTGATTAGCAGAGCTATTATATGGGTATGACAGTGGTTGAAAGAGAAAGTCTAAGGACATGTATATTAGTAGAAGGAAAGCTAAAAAATGTACCATGGGACTGTATAACTTAGTGAAATCACATGTAAAATACGAATATGGGTGATATTGCATAAATAAGACAGTTTTTACAAAATTTAAATACAAATAAACTAGAGAGAAGGAAACAGAATAGCAGTTATGTGCAGCGTAGAAAGCATAGAGATTGAGAGGTGATGAGTTTTGTTTGTTTAGTTTATTATTATTGTTATTATTACTAGAATAATGAAAATACTCTAAAAATGATTTAAGTGATGAATGCACAACTATGTGATTATATTGATTACCACTGATTGTACACTTTGGATGGATTTATGCTTTATTAATATGTATCAATAAATTGATTTGTTTAAAAAAGGTTAAAGCATAACTATTGAGGGAATGAAAAAACATGATGGTGATTTTTAAAAAAAAAGGAATCTAAGCTTTTAGTCACCAAAATGAATTGATGTAGCTCAGATGGACTCCAGAAATGATGGTGCTCCCAAAAATTAAACTACACAGCCACTAGTAGACACCCTCAGTCTATATACTTATGTAAATAGACAAAGATGCCAAAATTTACAACTGGCTAATGTAAAGATTTTTAATGGTAGGGGGAACAGAAATAGATGACCTGGGAAATAGATAGCTTCAGAGCTCATTATCATAGAGCCCACAATAAGAGAAGACTGTAAAGCCCAGGGGAGAAATTTTGGTTGCCATAGGAGTGTCTCTTTAATCTAACATAGCATGATACCAAAGGAGGATTATAACAAAGAGTAAACCTGATTAGCAGAATAAATTGAGCTTAAAAGAAACACTTTGGGAGGTCCAAACCAGAGTAGATAACCCCCTAATTAGAGTATAAGCTCAGAAAAAAGATGCTCTGATATAAATTTGTAAATTTTGTAACCTAGAAATACCTAACAAATGGTTTTTTTGTGAAAGAGTAAATAAAATAATGAAGTAATCAATTAAAATTTTACATGAAATACAAAATTCACTGAATTACTATTGGCAGGAATTTTAAAGTGTACAAAAATATTATCATCATTATAATTATAAATATCATCCCTATTTTGTAGACAAGGAAACCAAAGACTATCAGAAGTTACCTTTTGTTTTCTAAAGTTATACCTAAAAAGTGTCAGATCTCAGATTGAAACTGACTTGAGAACTCATTCTTGCAACCATTAGTGTACACTTCTTAACTAATAGTATTTTTAAATGGCCACAGTCTAAAGAATGCCCAAATCCTTCATGGAATAGACCTTTCTATTGTGACTGTGTTGTTTTTGTTTGTTATGTTAATTTTTTAAAACTTGTTTGTAGCATCATGTCACATGTAAACTGATTCTATCTGCTGTAGTAAAAAGAATTTGCTCTTGGAGACAGAAAATTTAAGGTTCAGCCTCAGACATAGCACACACAAGCTGTGGGAAACTCATTTGACCTCCCTAGTGCTTTCGAGTCAATAGAAATAGAAAATTTTGCAGCCCAATATTTGAATACCTAACTGTCTCCAGAGCCTAGATAAATAAGACAAAAAAGCAACTGGACAGTGAAGGGAAATGTGAGGGACATAGCCAGGCTAAGACCATATTGGTCTTTATCCTGATCATATTGGTCTTTATTGTGACCCATAAAGGGAAAAAAACTTTTTCTCAACTAGAGGAGTATTACTTAAAGAGAAATATAGACTCAGAAGTTTTGTAAATCTAATTTTTCAGCAAAAAGTAAATACAAAAAGAAGAAGGAAGAAGATGGTGAAACAGATGATGATGATGATGATGAAGATGAAACTGATGAAGATTTAAGTGACGATGATGATGAAGATGACGATGGCAGTGATGATGAAGACGATGACAGTGATGATGATGATGAAGATGATGACGACGATGATGGTGATGATGACAATGACAGTGATGATGATGATGACAAAGACGATGATGATGATGATTAGGAAGAAAAGTTTTCCCACGGAAAAAAATCCTAGAAATACTTGCCCTAATTAATTTTTATGAGAATGTGGAGCAAATATGTAAACCCTTAGATATTTGATTCATCTCTTCACTTATATGTTCTATATTCTCTATATAGACTGATAAAATCATTTCTGAACTGAGTAGTTATAAATTGTTCAAGAAAAACTTTGGGAAAAAATTTAGGCTCCTGGTGCTGCTATAATATAAGATTTTAAGTCACAAAAGAATTATTAGCCTAGTAGATAAAAATAAAATTTTGGAGAATCTATAAAAGATTTGTCTGGTAATTATTAAGAATAATTAACATTACATATAAGACTGGAGGCCATTAATTCACTTTATGCCTATTTTGTGTTTTGTAAATACCCTGACATATTTAGAAAGTCTTCTTGATAGTTTTTTTTTTCTCTTTTTTTAATAAACTATTTTTATTTTTAAAGAAGCTTTAGATTGTATAAATGTTGCATAAAAAATATAAGGGATTCCCATATGCCCCACTCCCTCCCACACACACACTTTCCCACATCAACATCCCTCATTAGTGTGGTATATTTGTTACAATTGATGAACAAATATTGAAGCATTGCTACTAACTATGGATTTCAGTTTACATTATAGTTTACACTCTGTCCTGCACAATTTTGTAGGTTATGACAAAATAGACAGTGGCATGTATC
>PVKH010042075.1:0-10869 GCA_004027955.1 Chaetophractus vellerosus
CTGCCCTGCCCGTGGCGGCTTTTGCCCTGTCCGTGGCAGCTTTTTGCCCTGCCCACGGCGGCTCCGGCCCGCCCATGGCGGCTTGCCATTCTCAAGGCGGTCTGCCCGCTAGGAGAGGTCCCCGGGAACCGAACCCGGGGCCTCCCATGTGGTATCCCAGCGCGCTCTTTATCCACTGAGCTATCTAGCCGGGCCCCACGATATTTTTTTATAAGATATTTGTCAATTTGTAAAAATGATTTCCTTTAAGTATTCTGAAAAACATTCCCCTTTAAAGAGTCCTAAATAACTTCATTATAAAAGATGAAACTAATCGTTATAAAAAGGCAAAACTTCTGTTGATATATTTATGTTTCATAGAAATGTTAGTCTTCAAAATTATACGATATATTTGGACTAAAAAATAAATTCACTTACAACAAAGATGAAAAGTTTGTGTTAGCTGATGAATTTAATTTAGTTGCAGAAGATTCTCAAAAGGTTAATTAGTTGCAAAAGTATTTGGGGGTGGGGTGGGAGAGGAGTTGTTAAGCTCCAAAAAGATACCCATTCTGTCACATTTCTGGCTTTTATGTGGTTTACACAAAGTACTCCCAGTCAAGTCAGACACACAAGACTACCATATTAGGCATTATGGAATGTGACACAATAAAGGCACATTTTCTGCTTTTGAGAAACTTTAACTGGTAAATAAAGAAAAATACTTTAAAAATGAATAATAGAAACATAATAAGACCATAATTTGGATTTTCAAGAGAGAAAACAGACCCCTCAGAATTTAAAAAAGTGAATAGATCATATTTACTTTTTCAGCACCTAACACAACTTCTCTGGTGTATACACGTGCTCAATATTGATGATTTTAAAAGTTTCCTCGAATTGATTTATTTATCAGTTAAACACTATTGAAAGCTAGAGTGTGTCCAGCGTGATACTGAGATACTGTGAGATACTGTGGCATACTGCTCCCTGGAGCATTTTATTGTGATTTTTTTTTTTTGTCACATATTCAGACATATGGACAGTTGTTAGTTGGTACAACTAACTGACATGATCGGATTATGAATTCATTCTTGAAGAGGTTACATCTATATAAAGCAAGATATAGATAGTTCTTACGTTGCATAGTTCTGATATGCATGAGTTTTAGTTAAATAGTAGTGTGCAAAGCATGGACTGCCTATATGGTGGAAAGAACCTGGACTTTGGTACTTATTCTGGGCAAGTTATTCAGCTTCTGAACTCAATTTTCTCATCTATTAAAATAGGGATAATAATAACATGTATTTCACAATATAATTGTAAATATTACATAAAATAATGCCCAAATAACTTTTAATTTCTATTTCCAGAGCTGACAATGCAATCATTTTTGGGGATCTTTATCTTATATTCAAGATTAAAACCAGTCAAAGGATATAATGCTGTTTGTTCTATTTTTTTATTCAAATCATATAGGGAATATTTTTGTTGTAGCAGGTTATGTTTTTCAAAGATGGCCACAACGCTATATTTTGCTCCACATATCCTTCTAGAACTTGCCACTCTCCGTTGATAATTGGAGTCTCTTTCTCCTCCTGTTCAATCTGTGCATGCTTATGACTCACTTGTAACCAATAGAGTGTGGTGAGCTGATACTGTGTGACTTCCTAGGCTACATTATAAAAGGCAATGTTGATTCTTCCTTGTTATTGGAACACTAACAGGCTTGTAGCCGGGAAAAGCCTGAGTACCCTAAGACTGCCATGCCCTGAGGGAACCATCCACACGGAGAGATCACAGATCTTGTGTCATGTCTCAGGTTGGCAATCATTGTCTTCAAGGCCTTCCAGCCCAGTAACCAGGCATGGGAGGGAATGGACCCTCAGGTGATTCAGATTATCCCTGCCCCAGCCATCCATTCACTCCCAGGGTCACCCAATGAGGCCTCAGACCTGGTGAAGCCAGAGGGAAACCAACCTCAAGTGTGTACTTTATGAAGTCCTGGCTCACAGAATCTGTGAGCATAATGTAATTGTTTTTGTTTTATGCCAGTAAGTTTTGGGCAGTTTGTTATGTAATGGTAATAATTGGAACAGTTATAAAATCTAAAAGGTAAATTTTCTCAGTAAGAAACAGATTGCTATGAAATTCATCAAAGTGGGAACTACCTGCTGAATAAACATTTTCTTTTATTAAGATCACTACTGGAACTGGCTGTAGCTCAATTGGTAGGGCTCCGGTTTACTACATGGGAGGCCCCGGGTTCAGTTCCCGGGGCATCCTCGAGTGGGCAGACCGCCTCGAGAAGACAAGCCGCCATGGGCAGGGCAAGCCCCAGCGAGCAAGGGTAAGCCGCTGCGAGCAGGCAGACCGCCGCGTGGTGAGCTGACTTGGCGGGTCGCCACAGTGGGAGGAGACAAGCGGACACAGAAGAATGCAAAAATGAACACAGCAAGAACAAGCAGAAAGAGGGGGATATATAATAAATAAAAAAATAAATCTTTAAAAAAAAAAAAGATCACTACTGTGATAATGGTAGTCCGTACTGTAGTAACATCGTTGGATTCCTTATGCTTTAAACTTATGCACACTAATATATGTATGTATGTGTGTGTGTGTATGGCTATATATGTAAAATTGCATGCATACACACAGAATGCCTCTGTAAGAATACACACAGATGTTAACATTGATTGCTTCTGAGAGTGGAGCTGGGGTATGTGAAGGTAATGCCCACTAAAATAAAATTAGAACTGAAAAATATTTTCTATGTTGGAGGACAGTAAAGTATTCGTCTTTGTATCTTTAGCACCTAGCATTATGTTTAGTGCTTGTTAGGCACTCAGTTTATAGTGGTGGATGACTAAAAGTTTGAGGTTATCTTCTGTTTAACTTATTATTCATCCTATAAACATAGCATTCATAACTATATTATCAACTTAAAAGAGTTACTGTATTTAGGCTTTTCTCACATAATAACGCTTTATTTTTCTGAGAAGGTTATTTATATATTTGTATCCATTTGGGTCCAGTTAAGAGATGAAACCATACAATGTTAAGTGTTTTAATTTCCTGGCTGCCAAATCAAATACTATGCAATGGGTTCGCTTAAACAACAGGAATTTATTGACTTACAGTTTTGAGTCTAGGAGAAGCCAAAATCAAGGCGTCACCAAGGTGATGCTTTCTTCCAGAAGATTGTGGCGTTCTGGTGCTGGCTGCTGGCAATCCTTGGTCCTTGGCTTTTCTGTCACATGGCAGTGCACATGGTGTCCTCTCCTGGCTTCTCCTTTTTCCTCTAGGGTCCGTGGACCTCCAGCTTCTGGCTTTTCCTTCTGGCTTTCTTTCTCTCTCTGGCATTCTCTATAAGGCCTTCAGTAATAGGCTTAAGACTCATCCTGATTCACCTGGGCCATACCTTAACTGAAGTAACCTCATCAAGAGGCCCTGTTTACAAGAGTTTAGACCCACAGGAATGGACTAAGTTGAAGAACATGTTTTTCTGGAGTATATAACTCTAAATCACCACAGTTACATTTGTATGTATAATAGTCCAGACAGTGTCATTTTCTAGTATTAGATTTTTTTTTCAACGAATCAATTTTATTGTTACATATTTATAAAGCGTAAATCCATCCAAGGAGTACAATCAGTGGTATTTGGTATAATCACATATTTGTGCATTCATCACCCCAGTCATTCCCAGAGCACTTGCATTATTCCAATAATAATAATAATAAACAAACAAAACTCATCAACTCAATCTCTCTTTGCCTTGCCTGCTGTACATAATTGCTATTTTTTCCTTCTCTCTAGTATATTTGTATTTATATTTTGTAAAAACAGTCTCATATATGCAATATCCCCCATATCCGTGTTTTACATGAGGTTTTACTATCTTATACAGTCCTGAGTTACAGTTTTTAGCTTTTCTTCTAGTAATATACATGACCTTAGATTTTCCCTTTCAACTACTGTCATACTCATATAATAGCACTGCTAGTTACAAACAGCATGATATGCTTTAACGGTTTCTATTCATTTCCAAAGATTTACAAACAACCTTTTTACCCATTCTGCACAGATTAACCCTCAGGTTTCCATTCTCTATCCTCCTATTTTCTGGTGACATATCTAATGAATAACTCCATGGGTTTATGCAGTATATTTAGTTCATAACTGCACAGGTATATAGTATTTGTCCTTTTGTCTGGCTTGCTTCATTCAACATAATGTCCTCCAGGTTCATCCATGTTATCATATGCTTCACGACCTCATTAGTATTAGATTTTTAAATTCTTAATGTATTACTTATATATGTCCATGTTAAACTTCATCTGTCACATTTACGTGCATGTGTCATTTTTCTCTATTTAGCATTTTATTACCTAGAAAAGGTATTGCCTACAGTTTTGTAAAATTCCAATGAACATTATCCCTTTCATGGTATTAGATTACTAAATGAGACTATGTGCTTTGCACTAACCTTTATGAAACACTGTTCTATGTATTTTTTCATCTAAAGAAAACCCCATTCATTTTTAGGACTTGGGAATTGTCCTGAATGACATTGCAATGACAGATATAGGCCATTATATATCTTCCCATAACATATATAATTGTGTGGGAGAGAGTGTAAACTACAATGTAAACTAGAATCCTCAGTGGCAATGCCCCAAAATGCATTTATCAGTTGCAGTAATGTATCACACTAATGAAGGATGTTTTTTTATGTGGGAGGAATGGGAAGTGGGGCATATGGGAATCCCTATATTTTTTTATGTAACATTTATGTAATCTAAGTATCTTTAAAAAAATAAAATATATTAAAAAAATAAAGCCCCGTTTATCTAGGCTCTTTTGTTCACCATTTAATCTAGTTTGCTCTTAATACATTGCATCATAAAACTGGATCTTCTTTCTCCATCTTTATATTTAATCAGTCATAATTTTGGATATGTTGTGGTAAAGAATCATTTCTTAAAAACTTTATTTTGAAATAATTTCAACTTCCAGTACAGTCACAAAAATAATATAAAACCCTTATAGAGAACTGCAACCCACCTCTCACCCAGATGCCCAGATCCACCAACTTTAAAAATTTTGCCACATTTGCTGTATCATACTGTCTGTCCATCTCTTTATTAGTCTGTCAGTCTGTCCACCTATGTTTCTTTATTTTCTAAATATTTGAGAGTGTGGTGTATACATTATGTTCCTTGAACACTTTATACTTCCATGTAAATTTCCTAAGAACAATGATGCTCATTTATGTAACCACCTAAGTATAGTTGTCGAGCTCAAGAAATTTAACATTGATATAAAGCTTACAGTCTGTGTTACAATATTTTCAATTGTCCTAATAATGTCCTTTTTGGCCTTTTCATTACATCCAGTCCAGGATCATGTATTGCATTCATCATTGTTTCTCTGGTCTTTTTTTTTTTTTTTTAAGTGTGGAAACATATTCAGCATAAATTTTCTTATCTCACCCACTTCCAACTTACCTTTTAGTGAAGTTAATCACATTTCACAATGTTGTGCTTCTATTACCACCATTCTTTTCCAGAACTTCCCTATCAATCCAAACAGAAACCCTATACCCAGTACGTATTCATTCCCCATTCTCCTCCCTTGTGCCCTGCTATTGGTAACTTGTATTTTATTTTTATTTCTATGAATTTGTATATTCTGGCTACTTCATATACATTTCATAGTGGAATCATACAATATCCGTCCTTATGTGTTTGACTTATTTCACTCAGTGTTATGTCTTTAAGGCTCATCCATGTTGTTGACCACTATCTGATGTGATAGTATCTTAAATCTTTCCATTTTAGGTAACTGTTTAGGAGAGGAAATCAACCTAATATTTTTCTTGTTAAATCTGGGACGTAGAATTAATGAAACCTGGATCTCAGTACAAACAGTATCTAATAAAAAAGACAGTACATTAACTTATTAGCAATTTTTGTCATATTATATGCTGACTATATTTGACAGCTATAAATCAGGGAAATAATTCTTGGACTCTAAGTGAAAAGGTCCTTTTGCATTGTGTGATATAAAATTTTACAAACTCTATCTTGTTCTTATCCATTATAGTTTAATACTCTAGTTGTGAAGATCATCCTGTCATGCTCTTGACCCTTTAATCAAACATGACAAGGAAGAATATAGTTTTTCTGGTTCAAACTAAAATAGACTTTATATCCATTTAAAAGATGAATGAAAAGTGACTGCTTAGAAATTTTTCTTAGATTTCTGAAACAGAGACAGAAACTTATAGTGAAATATAGTCATTGTTTGAGGGGAAGCACATCTTAATAAAAATACTTATTTCTGAATCATGGCAATTTACACCATAACTTGTAATAAAAGATGCAAGTCAAGGTAACTCAAAAAGTAATATAGCATGTCAGGATTTATAAAATTTCCACCATTGAGAGTAGCATGAGTACCCTAGAATTATTTCCTGTTCTAGATGAATTTCCCATCCAATAGTAGAAATAAACAAAAATAGTTTTATAAACTCAGGACTATAAAACCAAGCAAAATGAAAAGTACAGAAAATTTAAAGCTCTATGAAATTCTACAGAAATCATTTCTTAAATGTATAAAATTATGAAGTTAAAATTTAGAATTAACTTCTTGGCATATTGTTCAGATTACTTGATATATAGCAGGGTTTGACTAAATTAATCCAAGCACTTATATTTTGTATGAAATCTTGTTAATCCTTTTGTCTGAAGTAAGGTGCATAAGTGAAACAAAATGTGCAATAATAATCAACTTGTGGAATGAAAGAGGTATATCCAGTGAGTAGATATATGGATAGCTGGTGAATGGTGACAGAGTTATGGTGTGATTACAATCTAGAAAAGCATGTAGGAGCAACCCATTTGTATGAATAGGTATGACTACATGTTGAAGTAATAAGTAATAAGTGAAGATAGAAGCTAGGCATGCAAAATTTATGAAATTTGTTTTGGAGTTCTTTCATTAAATAGGAGAAAGTTTCTAGCTCTTAAATTTGTTTCTTTTTATTTATTACACCTCTCTAATTCTACAAGTATTGCTTGAATTGCCCTTGAATATAAATGTTGCCAACATGTACTTTGAACAATTACATTTTTCCTTTGATTTCTCTTCCAAGTTACATGTATATATGTGTTCACTAAAAATATTTAATATCTAGGTAGATTAGATCCCTATTAGAATGTGCTTCTGTGAAACTTAATCTTGGAAACTAATTCAAAGAAGACAGTTTATTCAGCATTAACTTCATATTCTCTTTAATTTTCAGGTTCTTTTTTTCTGCGACCAAATAATTGTGACAGTAATAATAAGTGATTACATTTTTAATACCCTTATCTGGCTCTTAGGTTTTTTTTCCTAGTTGATATTTTTGGCAGCAGGTACCAGCTGTAGCAATTAAAAAAGGCTTTACTAGTTAGTTTTCTAGTTGCCAAGAAATAGGTCTGTTTCTTCTGGTTTTGTTATGTATGTGTGATCTTTATGAGTATTACCCCTCCACCTGCCTTAGAGAGTCATGAAGGATTGCAATATTAAGAGCAGAAAGGAATTTAATAGGCTATGAAAAACAGAATTTGGAACTATATTTTCATTTGATCTTGTCTTGGGCCCTGGCATAATCAGGTAAGAAGGGATAACACTTTCAGTTTGTTGATTGAAAGAATTATATAGCTAGAAAACTGAGGAGACTCAAAAAAATTACTCATTAAGAAAAGAATTTGGATGGTGGCTGAATATACTTATACAAAAGTAGCTGCTCTTTAGGAATAAATACCTACATATGGAAATGGGAAAATTATTCAGTTATCATTAATGACAAATTTCTAAAAAATGTAGGAACAAATTTAACAATGAATTCACAAGATTAATATAAACATAGAAAACATTCTGCATATATCTACAATGATTATGTAAATATGGAGAGAAACATGAAAGCTTGAAAAATTCTAGGTCATCAGCATGTAGGTGGAGAGGGGTTAATATGGGAGTAGCAAGAAGATCAAGTAAAAGTAGAGAAGATAGTATCATATACATTTTTATTATAGTTATGTATGAAGGAACTAACATTGAAAATAACTCTTTTACTATTTATGCATCACAATTGAATGCACAATTTTTGTTCACCTTCTCTTCTTGGTGTCACTGTCTCCTGTACACTATAGATTGTCACTATTTATTGAGGAATTGAATGAATAAAATTACATGATGCAAAGCAGAAAGTTATAATGGTTATCAATTTTATGTTTAAAGAAAATTTAATTCTATTTACCATCCATTTATTGAGTACATGCTGTGTGCAATACAACATGTGGGTGCAGTGAATAATAAAGCTGTGACAGAGTTATTAATTGTTTTCACAACAATTATCAACATAAATTGCTTACTGTGTGTTAGAGCCTGTTCTAAGGGCATTATGTGTATAGCCTCATTTAATCCCAAAACAACCTGATGAGGTTATCATCTGCATTTTACATATAAGAAGACAAAGAAAGAGGCTTGCTTAAGCTTATACAGTTTGAGTGGTGGAGCTAGTATAGTTTAATGGGAGAAACAATAAACTAATTTGTTAAAAAGTTCTGGGTTTTAGACCTGGCTCAGGACTAACTCTATAAACATATATTAAGAAGAAAACTGAATTACAATATACTAAAACTGAAAATATTACAATTTAAAAATATATTACTTTATAGTAGGCATGCTATCAAAGATTAATCCTTTCTTCCTACTACACTAGACAAGCTTTTAAAATATCTTCCATTCTGTCAAGACATTAAACATATATGAAATGTAATATTAAGAAAAGATTGTTAATTCTAGCTTCCTAAGCCATGTGCCCCAAATGGACTCATTTTTTGGGATTTTTGTATTCTAAAAGAAATGTTGAAGCCTTGTTTAGAATGGTTTTATATGATAAACACATTGAGGAGAAATTAAGAGCCTTGGAATTTCATTCTCATCAAGGGCCATTATTGTGCAATTCCTGAGACTTAACTTACTTCTTCAGCAGTCTGACATAGTGTCAGTTTTTTAAAGGTTCTTAGTGGGTTTAGAGACATCACCAAATGGTGGGAGAACAAGGTATGGCATGATTTGTGGAGGATAATACTGAGTTACATAGGGATAGGCATCAAGCTGGTAGAATTGTTAGAAACGCTTGCAGTAAAAATAGGCCTGTTGCTAATTCACTACCCTCATAGGCTCTCTCATTTGTGGTTGTATTCATTTATTCTGCATGGTTCCTCTAAGATATTGGTGGTAGAACACTCTCTCTTGGAATATATTTCTGGGCATAGACATCTTCTAGCTGGAGTTGGTTGTATTTGTTCAGCCTACAAAGCTGTTCCAGATAGCATCGTTGGTAGAGCATGTTCCCTTGGAATGTGTTTCTCAGTACTTGCTATTGGGAGCAACTTCCTCACTTGATGAACTACTTCTAGATTTCCTCTGCTTAGCATCTGCCATAACGTGTTCCTCACTTACTTCCCTCCTAGTTTCCATGGGTTCATTGGTCTCTTTCTCTCTGAGAAGTTTTGCTGTTCATTTCATTGATACATTCCTCTCTTAACTCTCTTGGTGTAGGCAGAGCAAACCTGAGAAATTTTCTTTCTTTGAGGACTTCCTTTGCTGCAGTCTGGTTCATTTCAAATAAGTTCTGTGTGTCTAAATGGAAGTTTAATTCTGGCAAGGGCAACAGCTATAAGGTAAGTAAGTATGAGAAGCTTCATGGTTGTCAAGGTAATTATAGTATCAACCCAAAGAAGAGAGAAATAGGGTAAGGTCTGTGTGTGGGGGTTTCTCAAACACAAACTTCCATTCCTTTCCACATAGAGTGAGAATACTCACCTTCTTGGCACAGCAATGTATCATCTCAATGATGGATGCCCTGTTTGTATATCTGTAATAGGGGCTTTTGGGAGGAATCATTTAGTATGATAGCTAGCTAAATCAGCTGAATCAATGCTAGTAATCAGGGCTATCAGAATTACAGTTAGACTATTCAAATTTAACAAAGCGTAAATTGTAGCAGTTATTTATATTGATAGGTAGATAGCTGGATGGAAAGAAAGGAAGGAAGGACAGAAGGAAAGAGTATACCGTCCTAAAACTCTGGTGGATATGCATAATATCAGGCAGGAAGAGCAGAGGACTTTAAGTAAAACCACGGTTCACACACCATTAAAGGGGCAGATAGATAGAGAAGGAAGACCTGTGGAAGAAGGACAAGAACAAATGTTCAGAGACTGGTATTTTGAAGTTAAGAGAAGGTGTTTTAAAACAGGAAGAAGTAATCAAAAGAATTAATTGCAGGAAGCGGATGTGGCTCAAGCAACTGAGCTCTCTCCTACCACATTGGAGGTCCCGGGTTGAATTCCTGGTGCCACCTGGAGAAGACAAGCAAGACAGCAAGCTGGCACAGTGGGCAGGCGCGGTGAACTGGCACAACAAGATGACAGAACAAGGAGACACAAAGAGGAAAGACAATGAGACATAACAAAACAGGGGGCTGAGGTGGCTCAAGTGATTGAGTGCCTCTCTCCCACATGGGAGGTACCAGGTTCGGTTCCCTGTGCTTCCTAAAGAGAAGATGAGACACAGAGAGCACACAATGAATGGACACAGAGCAGACAGCAAGCACAGACAATGGGCGGGGGCAAAGGGGCTCGGGAAGGGAGTATAAAAAATTAAATCTTTGGGAAAAAAAAGAGTCAATTGCTACAGAGATAACAAATTAGATGATTGAGAAAAATCCATTTGATTTGTCACAATATCATTTAAGGCCATTGCCAGAGTAGTTTTGGTAACATTTTAGAGGACTTGGTTAGATTGTGGTTTTAGGAGTAAGAAACACAG
>PVKH010042076.1:0-10862 GCA_004027955.1 Chaetophractus vellerosus
TGCCTGCCCCAGTCCTCCCAACCAACCCTGTACTACCATACCCAAGAATATCACCACCCACCTGTCCCATTCCCTGAACACACAGCCACACTCCACACCACACCACAGATTATGTCACTATGGATGATGTCCCACTACTTTTTTTTCTCTTTCTCTTTCTTGTAAACCTATCTATCAGAACCTAGTTCTCAGGGTCTGCTCAATTTCCTTAATTCATATCAGTGAGATAATGTACAGTTCGTCCTTCAATGCCTGGGTTGCTTCACTCAACATAAGGTCTTCAAGATTCATCCATGTTATCCCATGTGTTTGCACTTTATTTATTCTTGCTGCTGAGTAGTATTCCATTGTATGTATGTACCACATTTTGTTTATCCATTCATCTGCTGTTCGGCACCTGGGTTGATTCCATCTTTTGGCAATAGTGAACAATGCTGCTATGAACATTGGTGTACATATATCTGTTCATGTCTTTGCTTTCAATTCTTCTGGGTATATACCCAGCAGTGGAATCACTGGATCATATAGAAGTTCTACATTTAGTTTTTTGAAGAACCGCCAAACTGTCCTCCTCAGTGGCTGGACAGTCCACAATCCCACCAGCAGTGCATGAGGATTCCCATTCCTCCACATCCTCCCCAGCATTTATAGTCTCCAGTTTTTTTAATAGCCACCATTCCAATTGGTGTAAGATGATATCTCATTGCACCTTTGATTTGCGTTTCTCTAATAGCTAGAAATGTCGAGCATTTTTTCATGTGCTTTTTAGCCACTTGTCTTTATTCCTTGGAGAACTCTCTTTTCAGGTCACTTGCCCATTTTTTAAATGATTTGTTTGTCTTTTTATTTTTGAGGTGTAGGATCTCTTGATATATGCATAATACTAGGCTCCTATCAGATACATGGTTGCCAAATATTTTCTCCCATTGGGTAGGCTGCCTTGTTATTTTCTTGATAACATCCTTTGAGGTGCAAAAGTTTTTAATTTTGAGGAGATCCCAATTATCTATTTTTTCTTTTGCTGCTCGTGCTTTGGGTGTGAAGTCCATGAAACCATTTCCTATTACAAGGTCCTGTAGATGCTACCCTACATTATCTATCCTTCAAGGTTTTAATGGTCTTGGCTCTTATATTTAGATCTTTCATCAACCTTGAGGTAACTTTCATATAGCATGTGAGATTGTGTTCCTCTCTCATCCTTTTGCATTTGGATATCCAGTTCTCCATGCACCACATTTTGAAGACATCATTCTCTCCCCACTGAGTGGGCTTGGTGGCCTTGTCAAATATCAGGTGACTGTATATGTGAAGATCTGTATCAGAACTCTCAATTCAGTTCCACTGGTCAATGAGTTTTTCCTTGTGACAATACCATGTGGTTTTCAGCACTGTAGCTTTGTAGTATGTTTTGAAGTGAAGTAGCGTGATACCTCCAACTTCATTTTTCTTTTTCAATATGTCTTTGGCAGTGCAGGACTTCTTTCCTTTCCAAATAAATTTTGAAGGTAATTTTTCCAATTCCTTAAAAAATACAGTGTTAATTTTTATTGGGATTGCATTACATCTCTAGAGTAATTTCAGTAGGATAGAAATCTTGATATTTAGTCTTCCTATCCATGAACAGGGTATATTCTTCCATTTATTTAAGTCTTCTTTGATTTCCTTTAACAATGTTGTATAGTTTTCTGCATATAAGTCCTTTACATCTTTAGTTAAATTTATTTCTAGGTATTTGATTCTTTTTGTTACTATTGTAAGTGGTATTTTTTCCTTGATTTCCTCCTCAGATTGCTCATTGTTGGTGTACAGATATGGTACTGATTTTTCAGCATTCATTTAATAGCTTATCTTGAAGTATGATCCATGTGCCCTTGAGAAGAATGAATATCCCACTGCATTAGGGTGTAGCATTCAGTATACATCTATTAGGTCCAGGTCTTGTAATGTATTATTCAGGATTTTTGTTTCTATACTGATTCTCTGTCTAGATGTTCTGTCTAATGGTGATAATTGTGTATTAAAGTCCCCCACTATAATTGTAGAGGCATTTATTTCTCAACTTTGTTTTTCCAGTGCTTGCCTCATGTATTTTGAGGCATCTGATTATAAACATAAATGTTTGTAATTGTTCTCAATTCTTGAGAGATTATCCCTTTTATTAATATATAGTGTCCATCTTTGTCTGTAATGATTGTTTTGTATTTAAAGTCTATTTTGTCTGATATTAAGATAGCTACTCATGCCCTTTGATGGCTATTATTTGCTTGTAATATTGTTTTCCAGTGATTCACTTTCAGCCTCCTTGAAATCCTGGGTCTAAGTTGGGTCTCTTTTAAACAACATATAGATGGGTCATATTTCTTTATCCATTCTGCCCATCTGTGTCTCTTGACTGGTGAGTTTTATCCATTAACATTCAGGGCCATTACTCTCAATGGATTTCTCACATCTGCCATATTTTTTTTCAGTTTATGTATGTCCTATGTAGTTTTTTTTTCTCTTTATGTCTTTTTATTTGTTCTTACATTATCCTCCCTCTCTCTCTCTCTCCTGTTTTTTCCTTTCAATCTTTAGAGCTTCTTTTAGTATCCTTGAAGTGCAGGTTTCTTATTGCTATATTCCCTTAATTTCTGCTTGTCTGTGAATATTCTGAACTCTCTGTCATTTATGAATGCCTGTTTTGCTGGATAGAGAACTCATGGTTGGAAGATTTTTTCTTTTTGTACCTTGTCTATGTCATATCACTGTCTTCTTGCCTCCATGGTTTCAGCTGAGAAGTCAGCATTTAATCTTATTGTACTTCCTTTGTATGTGACAGTTCTCTTTTCTCTCACTGCCTTGAGTATTTTCTCTTTGTCTTGAGCATTGGACACTTTGACAAGTATATGTCTTGGAGTTGGCCTGTTGTGATTTATACTGTTTGGGGTGTGCTGTGCTTCCTGGATATGTACATCCATCTCCCTCATTTGGGTTGGGAATTTTTCAACTATTATTTCCTTCAAAATTCATTCTTTCCCCTTTCTCTTCTTTTCTCCCTCTGGGATGCCTATAATGCATATGTTTGTATGTTTTGTGTTATCAGTTAAATCACCAAGTCCCGGCTGGATTTTTCCTATCTTTTTATCTATCTGCTCTACTATCTGTTTGATTTCAGATGTACTGTTTTGCACATCACTAATTCTTTCCACTGTCTGTTCAAATTTGCTGTTATGTGAATCCATCATCTTTTTGATTTCTTGGATTATGCTATTCATCAACATCATATCCATTATCTTTTAATGTATGTTTACAATTTCTTCAGTATGTGCTCCCAGTGTCTTCTTAATGTCCTTATTCTCTTCCTTTACTTCATTAAGTTGGTCCATCATATTTGTTTGGATGGCTTTGATTAGTTGTTCTATGTTCTGCATCTCTTCCTGGTTTTGTTTTGTTCTTTGAAATGGTCCGTGTTTTCCACTTACTCAGTATGGCTTGAAATTTTTTGTTGCCCTCTGTTCATTGTTTTATCTTGATGGGTTTATTCAGTTGATTAGCTTCTCTCTCTGCTCTAGAGTTAAATTTAGCTTACAGTTCTGTGTGTGAGTTAAGTTTTCTTATTGATACATTCTTCTTGTTGTTGTATTTCCTTGCTTTATTTTATCTTTCCTTGAAGGAAAAGGATTAAGGACAGATCATTCAAAAGTGGTTAGAAAGGAAAAGGGATAATAGTACTATTGATAAAAGTTAGTAGAGGGGCCATATCAGACTTAGGAAATTGAATATTTAACTCATGTAGGCAGTGTAGAGTAATAGGGGAAATAATTGGAGTGCCTACAATGGAAGGGAGAATCAAATAGTGAAAAATATTTACAATATTTTATAAGGCCAGAATGATGAGGAGAGAGAAAAATAATAAAGAAAATGCTGAAAAAAAGCTAATATGAAAAGGAAGAAAGAAAACAGAATAGACAAGATATTTGTTAAAAAGGTTTAAGATGAGAGCAAATTTTAAAAAGGTGGAATGTTTGTTAGAACCAGAGCAGAAAGCTGAAAGTAGAAAGATGAAGGAAGGAGAAGATATATTGTTGGTAGGCACAATCACTATACACAGAGAATGGAAAGGCAAGGAAGAAGAAGACCAACAAAGAAGAAAAAAGCTATTAACACCTAATTTAAAAAAAAACAAAAAAGAGAATTGAGTAGAAGTAAGAAAAGCAACCAACTGACAAATGCAGAAGAACCTGGGAATCACACAAGCATGCAGTCAAACCTAAGGGAGAATAGCGTTCCTTTTGGGCCCTTGTGGAGCCTCTCAGCCTGCGTTCATTAATCAATTGCCCTTCAGCCTTCTCTCTGCAGGCTTTGAGACAGAATTTAGTGATTAAAGCAAGTCAATACTTCTCTCTCTCTCTCTCTCTCTCTCTCTCTCTCTCTCTCTCTCTGAAATAAGGTTCCTTAAAGAACGCCTCTTCTAGACCACCCCCTCCTGTGAGGTGAGCCCAAATAGGCTCATGTAGACTTATCTATTACTTCCCACTGCCTGACCCCCCCAAGGGGATCTGAGACTCAGTGTGGAGCTGTAAAATTGCTGGCTTCCCTTCCTGAGCATAGTGTGTGTGCATTATCCAATGGGATCCTTGACTCACCTGGATGTTCTATATGAAAGGTGGGTTTCTGAGTGAAATCCTATTAGTGATAACAGCTATCATGTCTATACCTTAGTTCTACATTTACTAAACTCAACTTGATTCCTGAAAGGTCTCTCAAAACAGGAAGTGAGCCCAGGAGTTCCCAGGTCCTAGAAGACAACGTGTTTTATTGTTGAACAAGAACCTGTTTCCAGGGAATATAATGGGGAGTAAAGTGACTGAAAAATCACCTATAGTAAAGTGAATAATAACTATGAAGATACCTGGTCCTAATCACTGCATGATGTGAATGTTACCTCATAGTGAGAGAAACTTTACAGATGTAACTAAGGACTGTAGCATGGGAATATTATCCTGGTCCCTCAATCCAAACACATGTTTTTCGAAGAAAGACCCAGAGAGAGATTAAACACAGAATAGAAGGCCTTGTGAAGATGGAGGCAGAGATTACAATGATACATCCACAAATCATTGAAGGCCAGCATCCCACAGAATCTGGAAGAAGAAAGGAATAACCCTGTTGAGTTCTTGATTTTGGCCCAGTAATGTGACACTGAGTTTCTCATCTCCATAACTGGGAGAGAATAAATTTCTCTTTCTATAAGCTCCCACATTTGTGATACCATGTTATAATATTTGCATAAACCCAATGCACCACCATGCTATACTTTGTTAGACTCAGGGACACATTTTCTGACTTCCTTATGAAGGGCCATAATAGCCACAGTAAGAATTTTATTCTGTTTTAATATGTTGGACTTCAGGTAACATCTCTAATGCTGCTGTTATTTTGTTTTGTTTTTTAAAGAAGGTACTGGGGAATTGATCTACATCTACTCCACTGCTGTTTCTTGATTAGGAAATAACTTATCCTACTCTTCTTATCCTCTTAATTTAATTCTAGAGCACATAGTTCCTAAATATTTGGTGTCAAAAGAAATATTACATACTTGCTTTTCTGTTTTTCCCTTAGATTATTTAATTTTTCACAATTATTTATTCATTCCTTCATTCTCTACATCTCTACTCATTGCTCAGAATTATGAATGTTGCCATTGTCTAAGGAGAACTTGGAAAATAAGAATTTTCTTGCTTTTCCTGTCAGAGAGCACACATTTCATATTAGGGTCTGGAACTTCAGGGTAGGTACTGAAATGAAAACACATTTGGTCCAAAGCCATAGCTGGGCCATAGCTACAGCTATCCTGCACCCTACATATCATATAAGTAGTAATAACTTTTGTTATTGTAACACTATCATTTTGAGGCTGTTACCACAGAAAGCTGAAAATTTCTCCAAATTTTAAGATGTTTTAATTAAATGGAGATTTACCTAGCATACAGAAAGATTGCAGAATATAGGGTAGAAAAGTATATCTCTACATTAATCTTATGTGGATATTTAAACATTCCAATGTAGTATTAGAATCTTGAGAATTTGAAAATATTTTGAAATATAATCATGGCTCCTGACTTTGACTCTACATATTTAATGATATATCAGTGAGAATAATGATAATAATGATAAAATATGTACACATTACTATGTGAGCTCAAACAGTTATTACCTAAAATTCTGAAAGTAAATAGATATAGATAGTGAGAAGCTATTTAAACTATTCCTTTCACTAGGGATTAAGTAAAGTTCAATTGAAACACATACACATGAACCCACAAATAAACATATACATGGGAGAATATATACATATGCAGACTCTCTTCTTTATTAATTAATAAATGATTATTTTGCTAATACAGATGGCTTCATTGGTGGATTCTACCAAACATTTAAGGAAGAATAAGCACCAATAATTCTGTTCTTCCAAAAACTGAAAAGCAGGGAGCACTTCCTAACTCATTTTACGAGGTATTCATTACTCTGAAAACAACACCAGAAGAAACATCACACGGACATACAAGTACATGCAAATATTCCTGCTCAATATGTATGCAAACATATTCAAGAAAGCATGAGTAAATTTAATATAGCAGCATATTAAAAAATGATGCATGGTGTCTATGTGGGATACAGCCCAAGAATGCAAGGATTTTTCAATATATTAAAGTCAATCAATATAATGATAGAATGAAAGTTAAAAACATGATTATCTCAATTAATATAGAAAATTCATTTGATAAAATCCAACAATCTTCTATGACTTGACAAACTAGAAATAGAAGGAAACATTGCATATCTGGTAAAGGGAATTAATGAACCCTGACATTTAACATAATAATCCATAGTGAATTACTGAAAATAACCCTCCTATGTGCAAGAATAAAAGCATGCTCACATTATATACTGGATGTTCTAGCCAGAACAATTAAGGAAGAAATAGAAATTACAAACAATATTCAAATTGTAAAGGATGAAATAAATGTATGTCATTTTACAGACAATATAATCTTACATATAGAAAATCCTGACTAATCTCCTTCACAGAATATAAATGCTAACAAATATATCCAGCAAATTTGCAGGATATAAGAACACAGAAAAATAAGTTGTATTATCTATGTTATCAATGTATAATCTAAAATGAAATTAATAAAGCAATTCCATTTACAATGATATCACAAACAATAAAAATGTAGGAATAAATTTATACAAAAGCACAACAGACTTCTACATGGAAAACTACAAAACATTGACAAAATTTTAAAGAATATATAAATAAAAGGCAATACATCTCATGTTCATAGGTTAGAAGATTCAATATTGTTAGGATATCAAAGCTACACAAAGTGATGTACAGTTTCAATAAAATCAAAGTTTCAACAGTCTAGACTCTCTTCCTTGAGATGAAGCAGGGAATTAGGAATCATCATCCACTGACCCTGACTTGAGAAGTTGTCTTCCCTGAGAAGCCAGCCATGATGGAATCTCTCCTTTCTCTTTTGTAGTGAACTAATTTTAAAAGATCCAGCACCAGATTGTCTAAAAGCCTAATGAGGTCCCCAGGAAAATGGTGGCTGAGTAAGGAGCTCCAAGAGTCAACTTGTCCTAAAGTACACTTAGTAATGAACCAGAGCTATCTAAAGCACCTATTTGGGAGGTCCAGAAGACCAGAAAATAATCCTACAACATCCTTGAAAGAATGGAAGGAGGAAACTACCCATATGCAGTGGACTTGTATGAGTAGAGTGTTTTAAGCCATGGAAGCCAGTGCCCATCCTCCACTGGCAACAGAAACTGCATAGGGAGCTATTCTGTGGCTGGAATTGGAAGCTCCAATTTCCAAAAATGGGGAAGTAGAGACAGCTGGCCACCAACTTCAGCTAATGAAATAAATTCTATCAGTAAATTCAACTGGCTAAAATATAATCCTAAGAACAGCTAATGTTTGAAAATGTCCAAGTCAAAAAGAGACCAGAAGCTGCCATTTTAACTCCTCCTCTGTCATGAAGGGAGACAGGGCTGATTGAAAATCACAGTGCCCTGCCCATGGTGGCTTTTTGCCCTACCCACGGTGGCTCTGCCCCATCCACCGTGGCTTGCCATTCTCAAGGCAGTCTGCCCACCCAGAGAGGTCCCCAGGAACCAAACCCAGGGCCTCCCATGTGGTGAACCGGTGCCCTATCCACTGGGCTATGGCTGGCCCCCAACCAAGAATCTTATATCTGGTAAGATTGACTTTCAAAAATGGGGGCAAGTTTAGAATATTAACAGATCAACAGAAACTAAGAGCATTTATAACCAAGAGACCAACTTTTCAGGAAAGACTAGGAAGAGTGCTATGCCTGAAAGGAAAAGACAAGAAAGAGAGGCTTGGAAGAGAGTGTAGAAATGAAGATTATATCAGTAAAGGTAACAAAAATGAAAAAAGAGGTGAAAATAAAATATGATAGAGAAAACACAAAGGTCAAAATTGATGAATTAAAGATTGCCTTTATAGTAATAACATTGAATGTTAATGGATTAAACTTCCCAATCAAAAGACACAGACTGGTAGAATGGATAAGAAAATATCAGCTATCTATATGTTGTCTATAAGAGACTCACCTTAGACTTATGGATACCAATAGATTGAAAGCAAAAGGCTGGTAAAAGATATTTCACTCATGCAGTAATGAAAAAAAAAAGCTGGAGTAGCTATACTTGTATCAGATGAAATAGACATTAAAAGCAAAACTTATTCTAGACAAGGAAGAACATTATATACTAAAAAAGAGGAAATTCACCAGGAAGAAATAGCAATCATAAATGTATATGCACCTAACAGAGATGACCTAGGATAAATATGCAAACACTGGCAAATCTGAAGGGAGAAATGCATATTTCTACAATAATAATTGGAGACTTCAATGGACCACTCTCACCATTGGATAGAACTTCTGCAAAACGGATCAAAAAAGAAACAGATAGCATTAATAATATGATAAATTGACTGAGCCATATAGATAGATGAATATATACATAAATACACAGAACATTGCATGCCAAAAGGCAAGATATACTTTCCTCTCAAGTGTTTATGGACTTTTATCCAGGATAGACCGTATGTTGGGTCACAAAGCAGATCTCAATACATTAGCCAAGTACAAAACTATAAAAGTACTTTATATATATGTATAAATTTTTGTTTTTTTCCCCAAATTCCCAAATTGTGCCTTGAAGGTGTAATTTCTGGTGTCCAGTCTATTTCATGACACTTTCCTCTCATCACTCTCAGGCAGCCCGCCTTTTATCATTTAATTTTCAAAGAAGCTTTGGGTCACAGCAGAGCCACATACAAAATACAAGACATTCTTATGTACTCAACCCCCTCCTCCATTTCTCCCCATACCGAAATCATTTGGTGTGTGAATGGCAGCCCCAACATAACTGACATACAGATAGTGAAACATAATTCCTCAACATTGTCATTGGTTCACATCAAGGTCCCCATTTTAGATCGTACACTTTTGTAATTTTTGATGCCTGTCATCTTGTCCCGTATCCACCACCGCAAGGCAATGGAAATCACTTCCACAGGCCATCAAATGGCCTATATTCGATCTGCTGTGGCCCTCCCCACAACCCCTGGGCCCACAACACCCTCCGGCTCAACTCCCCGGATGACAGGATTCACAGATTCCCAACATAGAGTGTCCTGGCTCACCAGTTCATCCCCCACTGTGGACCCTCCCTAAAAACATCATTTAAATGCAAGAGTCAAAACATAGGAAACTTAAAGAGTAAAAAACAGTTAGAAAAAAAATTAAAAGACTAAAAACAGGAGAAATAAAATAAAATAAAATTTTAAAAAATTATTTAAAAAAAAGAAAAGAAAAGAAAACTAGGTATTTCCAGTGGATTGGAATCTTCAAACTATGTGAAAATAAAATAAAATAAAATAAAATAAAATAAAATTAAATTAAATTAAATTTAATTTAATTTAATTTAATTTAATTTAAATAAAATACAATAAAATAAAATACAATAAATTAAAATAAAATAAGAAAAAAAAAGAAAAAATAATAAGAACTACATGAATACAAAAAAACTTTTGCCCGAATTTGCTTTGTCGGTGCTATATCTGATGTCCAGTCTGTTTTGGGGCATCCTCCTCTTCTCACTCTCAAGCATCCCACCTTTTTATATTTAGTTTTCAAAAAAATTTTAGGTCACAGCAGAGTCACACACAGACTACCAGACAATCTCATGTATTCAACCTCCTCCTCCATTCCCCTCCTTACCAAAACCTTTCTTTGTGTGGATGACAGCACCAACATAACTGACAAACAGATAGTGAAATGTGTTTCCCCAACATTGTCATTGGTGCACATCAAGGTCCACATTTTAGTTCATGTACTTTTATAAATTTTGATGATTTTCACCTTGTCCTGTGTCCACCACTGGAAGGCAATGGAAAACACTTCCATGGGCCAACAAGCCCCTCATTCAATCTACCCCATCCCTCCCCACCACACCAGGGCCCAGAATATCCCCTCAGCTTGACTCTCCAGATGACAGGATTCACAGATTCATGACACATAGTGACCTGGCTCACTGGTTTATCCTCCACCGGGAACTATCCCTGCTCCTGTGCTGCCCTCCTGTCTATTTCTGAGTGAAAGAGACCTATAAAAATGTGGATCCCATCTCCTTCCCCCCACCAAGTAGGTTCTCTGCCCACTGACTCACTACACACCTACAGAAAAAACATTCTTACACTTCCCTGATGCCTCCCATAAATACACGCCCCTGAATGCACCCCAACCCTCTCCCCCAAGCTGAGGCACCTCCCTTCT
>PVKH010042077.1:0-10869 GCA_004027955.1 Chaetophractus vellerosus
GGTTCGATTCCCGGGATCTCCCGGTAAAAATTAAAAAAAGAAAAATATGGCAGTCACACAGGCTACCAGGCCCTGCAAGCGGGTATGCCATCAGTCCCTGCAAGCCACGCAACAAGATGATGACGTACCAGGAGAATGACACAAGGGACAGCCAAGACAAGACGCGCCAAAAAAACAGGAACCAAGGTGGCGCAGGTGGTAGGACGCTTCTTTCCCACATTGGAGATTCTGAGGATTGAATCTCAGTGACAACAGGAGGAGAAGGATGAGAAGAGAGGGCAGGAAATGGATACAGAGAGTTGCCCAGCGAATGGACACACAAACAGCAAAAATGGGGGGGGGGGGCGGTAAAAGTAAATAAATCCTTAAAAAAAAAAGTTATGCTAGACATTTGCCCTAAAATTTTGGTCAGTTATATAGTTAAAAGTGGTGTATTTAAGGCTGCAAAAGGGAAGATTTTTCTCCAATTCTATTTAGAATTGTTTGCAATATTTTGAAAACATGTCATGAATTTGGCAAAAATCATTTCAAATTACTTGGTTTTTTAACCTCCTGACTCCTGGATTTTGGTCCTTTATTTCTTTATTACAAACATACATTTTCTAAAGTCAATCATGAAATTTAACTTGACTCTATGAACCTACTCTGAAGAGATCTGGGAGGCCAGGTATGTATTTTACATACCTGTACTCAGTTGAAAAAATTGACCAGTATATAGTCACAAATTATTTAGAATATAATATGTTTTGCTTTGTGGGTGATTTTTTTATCTTCAGTTTGTCACTGAACCATAAGGTTTTGTCAAAAACTATTCTGAGGCATACACAAGAATTTAAAAGAATAAATAAAACTTAACTGGAAAATGGAACCTTTTTTTCTTATTATCATTTTTTTTTCCAGTTCTGTGTTATTTTTGTTCTGGTAACATATATAAAACCTAACACTTCCCATTTTAACCACTTTCAAATATACAATTCAGTGGTGCTAACTGCAGTCACAATATTGTGCTACTGTCACTTATCACCACCATCCATTACCAAAACTTTTCCATCACCCCAAACAGAAACTCTATACCGATTAAGCACTAATTCCCCATACCCTTTCCCCACCACTATCCCTGTATACCACATTTTGTTTATCCATTCTTCCATAGATGGACACTTGGATTGCTTCCACCTTTTGGCAGTTGTGATTTGTGCCCCTACAAACATTGAACATCGTTGTGCATTTTGAATTGATAATGTTCCAGAGCTGAGCAAGTTTCTTCAAGCTATCAAAAACTCTATAACATTGTTTTTAGACAAATTGAACCTGAAGAACAGGGCTTATTTAAAATAGGACATTACCCCAATTTTTATTACAAGTGAAATCTTTTAAGGTAAAGGATTATTTACTCATACTTGGAATTCTACATATAAGTCTAACTTAAAAGTCATGTTTTAAACAAGAAGTGCCAGCAGTGCTTCAACACAGGGAAGATCAGAATGTTGTGTACAGGAAAGTCATCATTTCACAGAATTCCTAAAACCTGTCCATTCAGAGCTCTTTGATTTAGGTTCCTATTAATGTGACCTAGAAGTTCCAGAGGCCCATTTCTCATCAGCAGTGATAGTGTGATACTTCAAAACTATTCCTCCATTCCCTATGTCCTCAAATTAAACATCACTCATAAAAATAGACGTATCAATTCATAGAGATTGCTGTTAGGTTAACCTGATGCCAGGGAACTCACGTCTTTTTTAGTCAACTTTATATGTACAATAAATTGCATCCTTTTAAAGTGTACAATTTACTTCTACCAAATTAGAATACTGAACATTTCCATCCCTCCCAAAAATTTCCTCCTGGCTGTGCAATCTGTACATCCTCTACCCTCAGCCCTAGGCATCCCTGCTCTGTTTTCCCTATAAGTGAATTTGTGTGTTCTTTTTTTTTTTTTTTTTTAAGGTACAGGGAATTGAACCCAGGGCCTCATGCATGCAAAGCAGGCACAGAGCTACACCTATTTGGCTGCATATTCTAAACTTAAGTATAAAGGACTGGTTCACCATGTACTCTTCTGTCTTCTTTCACTAAGCACAAAGATTTTCACAATCATCCATGTTGTGGCAATAGTGTCAGTATTGGTTACTTTTTATTGCTGAGTAGTATTCCATTGTCTGGGCATACCACATTTTATGTATCCATTCACCCGTTGGTAGATATTTGGGTTACCAATTTTTAGTCATTGTGAATAAAGATGCTGTGACTATTCATGTACAAGTCCTTGTGTGGACATATATTTTCATGTTTGGGTCCTTTGTTTTAAGGAAATTCAATCCTGTTTGGAATTCACTGGGATCTTGAGTGTGCATATTCATGTTTTTTCTTAAATTGGGGGGGTGGGGTTTCTGCCTTTATTTCTTTGAATATTCCCTTTGCCCCTTTCTTTTCCTGCTATAATTCCTATAATGTATATATGCATCGATGGTGTCCCACACATCTCTTAGACTCTGTTCACTTCTTTTCATTCTTTTTTCTTTCTGCTCCTCAGCCTGCATCATTTCAATTTTCTTGTCTTCGAGTTCACTGATTGATTCTTCTGCCAGCTCCAATCGGCTGTTGAAACCCTCTAGGAAATTTTGCATTTCAGTTATTGTGGTCTTCATCTCTAGTTATTTCTGTTGGTTCCTTTTTAAAGTTTCATCCCTTTATAGAGATTCCCATATTGTTCATTCATTGTTTTCTTGATATCCTTGAGTTCTTTCTCTGTGTTTTCTTTTATATCCTAGAGTTTGAAGTCTTTGTCTGGTATGCCAGAGTGGTTTTTTTAACTTGTTCCTTTGTATGGGCCATCATTTCCTGTTTCTTTATCTTGTATCTTTTGTTGCACACTGTACATTTTAATGTAACTCTGGGGTTTAGCACTGAGCTGTCTGTTCCTTAAGTTTTATCCAGCTAGTGATATGGCAAAGCAAATCAAGTTAGAAACTACTCATCAAGCTACAAAGTGGCTACGGGAGTAGGAGAGGAGGAACAACCAATTTGGGGAAGCCCCTGCAGAGGCCACGGGCTCGTGTAGCTGCCATCGGCCTCTGACGAAAGGAAGAGCTCAGAAGCCGCCGCCACCATCGCGCATTGCCCTGCACCTTGCGAGGGAGCTGGCTTCAGCTAGTGCTAAAATACAGATTTCCTTGAGTGGCAGGAGATAAGAGAAGCAAACCAATATAAAACACCTTTCCCAGTCTTTGCAAATTGGAACCGTGTTGGCTGATGGTCTCCTTAGAACTGTATCCCTCCCATCAAGAAGATTAGTCCTTGGCAAAATGAAGTGCAGGGTCCTTTCTGTCTTTCCTGGGCCTGCATCTTCTCCTAGGCTTGAGCTAGTGGCCTTAAGAATTTCCCCATTTCCAGGAATCGGAATGTCCCCTGTACTGTATATGAAATATACTTTTATCCCCTCCAGGGTGCTCTGTTGTATGTCTTAAAGCTGGCAGTCCTTTGCCCCAGGCTGCTTTGACTTAATTGTTTGTTACACTGCTTTAACTGGCTGCAGGCTGCTTGTGCCTGTAGAGCAAATTCTGGAAGGGCAAGCTAGAGAAGAGTTTCCTGGTTCAGTCTTCTCATGCTGCCCCCTGATAGATTTGCAGCAATATACAGGCACCCCAGTATGCACATAAGGATTACTCTACTCCCTCTGGACTAGGACCAGGAACCCACCATGGGAGCACAGACTGTCTCCACATCATGCAGTGAGGGTGTAGTGAAGGAGCAAGTGAGAAGGCCATGAGCTACCATTTTTAAAGCTGTGTTTTCTTGATTCAGCATTTGGCCAGTTACTGTAACCCTTTAACTGTTTTCCAGAATTTTGATGAAGATGGCTTTTTGCTAGTTATCCAAAGATTCTGTGAGGCAACAGTACCCTGGAGTGTCTTATGCCACTGTCTTGGTTGACAAGAAGTCCTGGATGTTCTATTGATGTTCTTGTATTGTAGGTACAAGGAAATATGTTACAATGGGTATTTTAGAGACTTCCCATCTCTTGATAATTTGATGAGGTAGGAGAAATGACAAATACACTATCTGTAAATATTCCTTCATTCAGCAGGCATTTTCATCATTTTCTGTGTACCAGATTTCTAGGCAGTGGGAATGTAAATGTGAATAAGGTACAGGATCTATACTAAAGGACATAAATAGCCAAAAACGTAATACCAATAAAGATTTTAGAGTGTTGTAGATGATGTGATATATATATATATACCCAGAGCATAGTGAAATACAAATGTCAGTCTCCCTTGGAGAGCCAGGAAAGGTTTCTTAAAGTTGTGGACTCTTAATCTGGATCTCAAAAGATGGGGTGTTTTCCAGGTTGATAAGAGTATACCAGACAGAGAGTACCCATAAGGCAAATTTATATATGTTCATGGAACATTCCAAGTGAAAACAATTAAATATGGCAGCTATATGGGAAATAAAGAGGAGCAAAGTGAGAAATGAGACTATATTGGTAAGAAAGGGTCATCAGAACATGAAGGGACTGTTATAGCACAATGAAGAATTTGAACTGTGCAAGCATAGTGGAGTTTTTTAAGCAGAAGTGACAGAAGGATCACTGTGGTTATGGTATAGAAGATTGATGGGATGTTGACAAAAGTAGGAGATGAAGCAGTAGTCCAAGTAAGAAATAATTGGGGCTTACACTCATAGCTGTGAGAATGGAGAATTGGGATTTAAGGAAATTACACTCAGCAGGATTTGTTTGTTGAATGTGTAAAGTGAGAAGGTAGGCTCCCACATTTCTGGGCAACTAAGCAGAAAAGGAATGAAAGAGCAGGATGTTAGGAAAAATAATAAACTCAGTCTTGTACAGTTTGAGGTGCTTGTATACATTTGAATGAAGATGTCCAGTGGACAATCATCAATCTGTTATCAAATTGAGTTGGGGGGGGGGTGGATGTGGCTCAAATGGTTGGGCATCCACCTCCCATATGGAGGGACCTGGGTTCAATCCCCAGGACCTCCCGGAAAAATAAATAGAAAAGGGGCCGGCTGTAGCCCAATTGGTAGGGCGCCGGTTTACCACATAGGAGGCCCCAGGTTGGGTTCCCAGGGCCGCCTGAAGCGGGCAGACCACCTTGAGAAGGCAAGCCGCTGCGGGCAGGGCAAGTGCCCGCAAGCAGGCAGGCCGCCGCACGGTGAGCTGACTCGGTGGGTCACTGCAGCGGGGGGAGACAAGCAGACACAGAAGAACGCAAAAATGAACACAGCAATAACAAGCAGAAGGGGGGGGGGCATATGTAATAAATAAAAAATAAATCTTTAAAAAATAATAATAATAAAATAAAAAGAAAAATATGGAAGGTGCGAGGGCCACCAGGCCCCAACCACGGGTGTGCCACCAAGTCACGCAACAAGATGATGACAGAACAGGAGAGTGACAAAAGGAAGAGCCAAGATGAGACATGCTGAAAAAGCAGGAACTAAGGTGGCACAGGTGGTAGGACGCCTCTCTCCCACATTGGACATTCCCAGGATCAAATCCCAGTGAAGACAGGAGGAGAAGAGAGAGCAGGAAACAGACACAGAGAATTGCCCAGCGAATGGACACAAAAACAGCAAAAATGGGAGAAGGGGGGTAAATATGGATAAAAGTAAATAAATCTTTTTTAAAAATTGATTGGGACACATTTTCATAAAGAAAATCCATTTCAGTAGCCTTCAAATGTAGCTATGTAAAGTGTTAGCAGCTTACAAGATGTACCTAGCCGAAATATCTTCAAATGTAGCTATGTAAAGTGTTAGCAGCTTACAAGATGTACCTAGCCGAAATATCTTAACTCCTACAGCAACTACAAAACTTGAGTGAAACCCTCATATTTTATTCTAGCCTGTTTGCTGGAACTACCTCAGACTGTTGCCAGAGACAGTAGTAAAATGCTTTTGACAATCCACAGTGAAATCAGCATGTATTTAAAGCAAACAGGAAGAGGTAGTATTCTCAGGAGTTTGAATAAACCATACAATATATCTGTCCTTGGTCCCTTTTGTCTTCCCACCTCATCTTTAACTTTTGGGAAAAACAGTCTCGTTTTTCTTTATCCGCCCATCATACCTAGTGTTTCAGGGGGATCCAAAAAGGAACGCTTTTCTTTTTAAAATGTTTCTTCCATTTTACAGCTTTTCTGGTTTTCTATCTATGCTGACTTGAGTTCCTGAAGAGCGTTTTTCATAGATCATGTAGTACTTGTAAGCTTGAAAAGTAAATTGATATTTTGCAAAACTGTTAAGGGAAAAATTATTTTGAATTCCAAAGAATCTGAAAACCAGTCGTGTATGAAGCATGTATGCCAATGCTTCTTTAGAAACATTTACCTAATACTCTTTTTTCACCTTTTTTGTTAGATGATAAATATGGAATTGTGGATCAGAGTTCAGGGTTCCAGGATTAAATATTTGTGATTGCTTTTATCTTTTTTCCTTTAATGTTCTCTTAAGGTCCCCGGGAACCGAACCCAGGGCCTCCCATGTGGTTTCCCAGCGAACTCTTTATCCACTGAGCTATCTAGCCGGGCCCTTTTGAGTTTCTTGAACTTCTACTTCTTTCCTGTTGAGTCTTATGAAGGAGTACACGCAGTGTTTGGGATTTTCTCATGGGAAAAGAGATAAGGAAAGCTGAGCTTGCTTCTGAATTTTTATGCCAGTTAAAACTCTCTGTCCTCTTTCTTCATGCCTTTATTTCTTATCTCCCCTTTCATTCATCCTAACAAACTTTTTAATGCTTATCTATAGTTAGAATGTCAGTCAATAGGCCAGAGGAAATGCCAAATCTTAATATACTAGTAGCTATCTCAGAAACTATTGGCTATTCATTCTTTGTTATCGGTGATATATGGGTATAAAGAAAGAACATATAAAATATAGGGGTATTCCGGGAAAGGTGGCCGTAATATTAATACTAATATTCCCATGGACTTTGGATAGAGTCAAGGGTATGTTTTTATAAAGCAAGAAGGTATTAATTGGCCTGTTATAATGTAGTACTCCACTTTGTCAGGACTATAGACTCACCACATTCTGAGGTTATAGAAAACAATTGAAATCCTCTCTCCTTTTGCTGAATTTTGTGGTGGTGTTATTACTGTTACTTAATAGAGGATATGAAAATTCCTCTAATTCAAGGCATCAGGGCTGTATAAATCATTAGTTCCCCAAGCATATATACAGGTTTGTTTAAATTGGAATAAATACTTCTCTGACCCCTGTTTTTAAACAGAGACAGAGCTATTTTAATGATGTACATAGGTAGTTTATTTCAGGTGTTTAATATTAACATTTTATTTACGTGGGCATGTTAAGAAAGCATTCTTAAGCCAGTTAATGTTTCTCCACCAAAACTACTGTTTCTACTTACCTTTAACTAAATGTTTGGAATGTTTCATTTGTGAATGCAATAATTTTACTATGTGTTCATGATCATTGGAATAAGACTGTTGTCAGGCTAATGGGATTACAATCACATAATTTTCAAGCTGGAAAGAATGTTAAAGTGATAATACAGTAAAGAAAATTTCTGTTTTAGAGGGTGCTAACTGTATGTTATTGTTTTTAGAAGTAATGTAAGAATTTGAACTTTTCCAACCATTAAAAAAAAAATCTTAACAATTTTGTTTTATAATTAGCACAATTAGCAAAAAATACCAGTAAATATGATTAAAGGTTTAGACAAGAATAGAGAAATAGTTTTGTAAATTGTGTATTTCACTTATGTGGGACAGACACTGAGCTAAGTACTAAAGATAAAGCAGAGGACAAAATAGGCATTGTCCTTGTTTCATAGTGCTTACAGATCTTCAACAAATAATTGTACCAGTAAATAACTATTTACAAACTATAAGTGAGCTGAAGGAAAGGGGGTTAATAAAAGATTTTAAGAGAGAGAGCTGATGTATTTTTTTACTTTGGGCATAGGAGAAGGAAGGGAGAGAGTGTGCCAGACAAAAAGAAATGGCATGTGTAAAGGCCCTGCAATAAGGAAGATTTCCCTACCACAGAAATAAAAGACCATCCTCACTGGAATTTAGTGAGTATGGGAGGAGATCAAGCTGAAGAAAGTAGCAAGAACTAGAAGTAATGGACTATTGTACAGGCATTCAAACAAAATTTTCAGAGATTTTTTTTTAACGAACTAAGTTTTAATACAAAGTAGACTAATAAAGCTGACTTTAGGTAGAAGAGGGATATGAACACAACTTTGTTATTTACGTATAAATTAAGGCCCCATTTTTCAAAGGCAGTGCACACCAGGAGCTGCCCATCTGGCCATACCCTTTGCATGCCTGAAATCAAGTGTTTTCACCTTTTCCTTATTATGTCCTCAAACCATTATTATATTTATAGCTTGGAAAGATGTTCATAGTAATGGCTTTAAATGAAGTTTCTATTCAATGGTTCAGGGCCACAGATAGCCCTAGCATGGGACACTATGAGAGGTCCAGGGGGACGGGCCTGCCATAAATCCAAACCCATGCAGTCAGAGATTTTAATGATTTATTAAAATGATCAGTGTATAAAGTTAAATGAAAAAAGCAAGGAATAAAACTTTAAAGTGGTGTCTTGCTTCTGATTATCGTCGGGAAAGGGGACTGTAATAGCAAAAAGATGAATGTAGACTGATTATCTGTTTTTTTGTTTTGGTTTGGTTTTTTGCTTTATATTTTTTCAGTTTTGCTATTTGTTAGAATTGAGTATGACATGACTATAACAAGGACATTTGCGTTATTAAATGGAGACTTTGTTGAATAAAATGCCCTTTTCCCTAAGATAGTTTGTTTTCTCTAGGACTGTTCTAGGTATATATACATCTAAAGTTGTATTTTGGAATAGCGTGTGTGTGTGTATGTACTTTATGTTATACATATATAACCTAGTAATCTTAGTTCCAACTAGATGGGACATTTATTCTAGTATTTGTAGTAAACTGAATTGTTCTCTCAAAGAACATCTAATGTTCTTTGGCTGAATCACACTATTCTGAAAAAATTGATATTTTCATATTATAATATGAAATTTTCATATATATTTTAATAAGAAAAAATTAAAACTTCTATTTGTATCATAATTTCTGTTTTTTTCTACCTGAAATTCATTTTTAGGTTGAGCTCTAATGTAGCATTCTTAATTAGTGTATCTTTAAAGTTTTTATATCCAGTAAGGCAAGTGTCCCCCATCTTGTCCTTCAAAATGGTCTTTATTGAAATTGAGCCAGTTTTCAAAATTGGCCCCTTTGCTCTTCCGTATGAATTTTAGGATCAGCTTGCCAAGTTTTAAGTATTAGATTTGGGTTGCTAATATTTTGTTTAGGTTTATTGTAACTGCTCATAAATGAAAATTGACCTATAGTTTTCCTTTGATACACTCTGCTCTAAGACCCTTGTCTCATTTTGATATCACGGTCAATTGAGGAGCTTTCCTTTTTATCTTCTTGCTTTCTTTTCTGGAACTATTTTAATAAGATTGCTATTAGTACTTTAATGTTTGATGTATATATCATAAAGCTTATTTAGCCTGGTTATTTGGAGGTGGGGCAGGTTTTCTATTCTTTCTTGAGTCAATTGTGGCAAGTTATAATTTTCTAAAAATATTTTCATTTTGTCAAAGTTTTCTAATTAATTGACATAGCATTCATAAAATTGTTAGGTCTTTCCCATCACAAAATTTTTGCTCTCTACTGGAGCATTCCCATCAGTGAGCAGATATGTTATTTCCTCCATCTTAAAACAACAACAACAAAAAAAACACTTTTATCTTAATAAACTGATTAAATAAAAACATCAGGGAGCAGAACAGTGTGAATATGAATAAAAATGGTTTCCTTAAAGGGGATACAACAGATGGAGGGGGGACAGGAATGGAAGCTATAAATCACTAAAAATGCCTTGCTTTATAATTTTGACTTACAGTTATTGTAATTGTGACTCTGAAAAACATGTATGAATCCCCCATTCCTATTTGCTGAAATTCTCACTCTGTTAATTCCCTTGCTCAACATTCCGTTTAAGTGCTGCATCTTTACAACACTTTGCTAAGGAAGAGTTTCTTTCCTCTTATGTGGGGCACAAAAGTATTACTGCCTGCTCTGTTTGCTTTTCTGAGAATGGTTTTCCTTTTGCTTGTTAGGGAGACACTGTAGTTCTGTCCATCCCTGCTCTCATCTGACTCCTTTTTGACCTTGTGATTCCTGAAAGGGGACCAAGTATTAAAGTCCTCTGGTTTAAAAAAAGAAACAAAACAAACCTAATTACTTCAAATTAGCATTATATATTTAATATGCTGGGTGATGATAGTGATGTCTATGAGACTGTCTGCTGTGCTAATAAGTTTTTTAGCTCAGCATGCCCATGTTGCTGTGTGCCATGTAATGACCTGATTCTCCCACTATTTTTCTGCATTCAAAGGAACTGAGAAATCTTAATTCATAATGTAATTTGGCTTTTACATGGTAGAATGTATAATTTCCATATTAAGGATTTATGGAGGAAATAATGGAAAGTAAATAATATTAAAACAAGCTGAGTTATGTTTCGGTGACTGTTCCTTTTTTATTCTCAGTAATTAAAGTATAAATAACTACTGCACCCATAAATGTGGGCACCAAAATCATGAGGCAGTACTCTACATTGAAGTGATAGGCCAGATGATCCAGAATATCTTTTATTATTTTTTTAACAATCATCAAAATGAAAATACAACCTTAAAAATCACAGAGAACTCATGGAGCACTGAGACTCTATCTTGAGGATCCCAGATTGAGAAATACATATGATTGTTTATGTTTAATGCGTGATTCTTTTTTTTTAAGATTTCTTTTATTTACTTATTCCCTCCCCA
>PVKH010042078.1:0-10866 GCA_004027955.1 Chaetophractus vellerosus
ACACACACACACACACACACACACACACCTCCTCACCTCATAAGAGAGCCACCTCTTGGCAACTTTCCCAAACAGAGGTATGCACACTGGTAAAGGACAGACTTCAGTTGGTAAGTCAGATCCAGGGACAAGGCCTTGGACATGGACTAGAGGCCATTTCAGCAGGTGATTCTGAAGTGCCAGGTACCAAGTGCTATAAGGGCATGGGCTCCATGTAATCATCCATTCTTAGCCCCACTGAGTCCTCACCCAGTGTGGACAGATTTTGCCGGAGCAGGGTCAGAAAAAGTCCCTCTTAAGTACAGGGGCCCTTGGATAGGAGCCTTGCTCCCTGAAGTCTAAGGACAGTGGTACTATCTGTAATCTGAGGCTCAGTGAAGATCTCTGGGGGCGCCAGTCCTTAGTGAATGGGTGGAAGAACAAGGACCAGCAAGACAGGTGGAAAGAGAATCATTTCACAAAATCTAATGCGGGGTAGAATTTAAAATTAATGTAGTGATAGACACTATAGAGAAAATTTTGAGAGAGAGAGAGAGAAACCTGCAAAGTAATCATGGATTTAGAGATACTAATTAACTAATTGTTTACGTCCACCAGAGCAGTTGCAGTGGAGTGATGAGGCAGAGGCCCAGTTTTAGTAAGGTGAATTATATGAGTGTGGAGTATTCTTTGAAGGAACAAAATGTGAAAAAGGAGAGAAATAAGGTAGTACCAGAGAGAATTAAAGGTCATCCAGGAATAAAATTTCAGATAGGAGATAGGAAACCACATTTATTTTGTGAAGGAAAGGAGCCTATGAAGGGAATAATGATGAGAGTCAGTAGGAATGAGAGAACAATGATATCTGGAAGACATGGAAAGGAAGAGAATCCACAGATTAAGTGGAGGAATTGGCTTTGAATAAAAAGGGGCACCCTACCTCGAAACTAGAACTAAGAAGGAAAAGATGTAGTACAAAATCAGAGGGATTTTAAGGTAGATAATTTGAGACAGCTCTCGCCCAATAACCTTTCTTTTCTCTATGAACTAGGAGGTAGGCCAGTCTGCTGTGATTAGATGGTGGAAGGAGCTGACTGTGGGTCAGGAGGACTTTGAAGACATAAAGTAGTTACAAGAAATTTATGGAGTGAGGCCACCAATAAGCAAAGGGATGGCTGCAAAGGATTGAGTCTGTAGCTTAAATTTGTCAAGAAATCAATCTTGAAGCTTGCAGAATTTTATCTGGCAAAGCTTAAATACCCTAAGAAGGCCCAGACATTTGTACGATTTATGTATTGAACTACAAAAGATTGGAAAGTTGATGGTGCTGCTGACAATGTTTTTCCCATAGCTAAGCAACAGGTTCATGTTCGGAAAGGAAGGAAATAAAGTCAGAGGGAAGCTGCCTGCCTTGAAAAAAAATATTAAGCTTGAGAGACTCTGCCATTGAAGGCAGTGGGCAAGTTTGTGCTCAGATATTTTCTGTATCCAAAGAAATTGAAGTTCAAGGAGCAATTCTGAAGCCTGAGGAAACACCATGGCATTCTAGAGTCTTGGCAAGCATTGAATACGGCACTAGAAACTGAGAGACTCATCTCAACTCTACCATTAATTTGGTGTCTGACCTTGGATGAGTTGCCTAACTTTTGGAGATCCTAAGTCCTTTAAGTGGAAAATTTCTAAGTTTCCTCAGTCTCTAATTCTTTGACCAACCCCCATGGGGTTGTTTCTGCCATCAACACTCAGTGACCCTATTATAGTTATTTTATTTCTTTTTGGGCCTGCGATAAATGCCATGCCAACAAGTCATACATGGACTGACAGACAACAAAAATGTTGCAAAGGGCAACATGTCAATATTTCTAAGACCTGACTCACACAAAAGGTCAATGTAATCCTTTTCACTATCATGTAACTCATATTTGATGGAGGAAATATACCTGGAGCAGTTAGCTACCAGCCAGTAAGAACCAAGCTTTATTAATTAGGGTATAGTTCAACAAATATAATTCCATTCTGAAAAGAAACAAGAAAATTCTTTAAATTGTTTAGTGACTTTTTCCCCTATTCAGGTTGAAATTTCTCTTAACTTCATGTATCTGTTCATACCAATTCACTCATTTTAAAAATCAAACACTTAAGTATATACTATATGGTAATCACTGGATAAATTCTGGATAAAAATAAATGAACAATAGCTAAACTGAGGATCAGAAAGGTAACATAGCTTGCTTAATGTTATATAACTAGAAACAGCCAGAATTTGAACAAGGAATTGAATTCTGGCTCCAGAATGCATGCTTATAACCATTATACTATGCTTCTTTCCTTCCCTATGGAGCTTAACTTCAGGTTTTTTAAATAGATATGAAAAGAATATGTGTTAAATATCATCATAGAAGAATGCACAAGAGAAAGTGTTTAACTCATCTTGGAGGATGCAGGAATGGAATTACAATGGAACTGATAATTCATCTATCTTGATATGTGAGTAGTTGTTATTAAGGAAGACAAGAAAGGAAAGAAAATTCCAGCTAAGAAAAGAGCAGGTACATAAACAATCAGAGGAAAACTAGCAAAGCACATTCAAGAAATCTGTATAGTTTAGTATGGTTGTGTTAAGAGTCCATGGGGTAAAGTGGGAGATGGTCCTAGAATATTTGGTAGGCTGTGGATATAACTGTGTCACATGAATAGTCTGTACTTTGTGCCCCAATAACCTTCCATGATGAAATAAACACCCTTTTGCCATGAAACGGAAAAACAAAACAAAACAAAATGACAGTGTAGTTTTCACATTTGCTCCATATTAAATGCCATCTTTTGTTTTGAGATAACTTTCCGCTCAGTTGATGTTTTTCTTTGAAAATGACCTTTCTTTTTATGAAATGATGGTTGTAATAGGTTAATTCCATCCTTAATTTCTTCTTTCCTTCCTTCCTTTATAGTGTCTCTACTTGGATAGAGAGATTGTATCGAGCGTAACTGGAATCTATTTTGCCTTTCCAAACTCTACACTCTGTAAACTGGCATGGAAAGTAGGAGACTTAATATTGCCAGTCAATAAGATCTTCCTTCCTTCCAATAGATATCAATCCTATCATTTGGCTTTTCAGTTAGTTCCAGCCTAATACTACCTTATTTCAGCTATTCCATTTCAACCAAGTCTAAGTGTTATAAGTTTGTCACTGTCCTATTAAGTGTCCATAGGGGAGTGAGAGGAGTATGAAAGTGCTGGGATATGCTTCCATCTGCATAGGAAGCTCTGCTTCTGGGTTACTGTGGATTCTTTGCTGGCTTTGGTTGCTGATGACCACTCTATGAGCTGGTCTTTGGCATTGGTCATAGCCTGCACTACCTGTGCTACATTAGCTTGTATTTTGGTGCCCAGTTGGCTCCTTCTCTGAAGAATTCTAATATTGGAGATTTCAAAGGGACATTGCAATTCCTTCTTTTACGCATCTTGTGGCCTTAGCACACCTTCCAGACATCATTCCTTGACTCTGTGGGTGGCCAGTCAAGAAACTATTTGCACCTTCTTCCCAAACCTGGCATAAGCCACAGGAAAACCTAGGAGCCTCAGCCATGACTGCCTCAGGTCTGCAGAAACCTGTATTGGAATTCTTCCCACTCACTATATCACTCTGCCCTTTCTTTAGTTTCATAGTTCAGTGGGCTCTGGGCATGGTAACATATATTGCAGTTCAGGAAACATCCACTCTCCAGCTAGGAAACATGATAGTCTCCTTATAAATCCTTTTATGGATACCCTCAAATTTTCCAAGCAGTTACATATAGAGTGGCCCTTTCTAGTCCCAGGAGACAGGGAGTGGAGTAGAAATAGACAGTGCCCTCCTCACCAAGTTCTGGTGTGCTGAGAAAGCAATTTTCATTTCTCCTTTTAGTCTACTCTGAAACATTTCTGGAGGTAAATATTACCATGCCACTCCTTGAAATATGATGCAGAATCTGAAGGTTCAGCACTAGTAATCAGGTTCCCAATGAACCTGGCTATTTGAAAGTCATCACTTTTGTTTCCAACTGTGGCTTCTTGCCACAAAAATACCTGTAGTAGTTTGTAACCCCAGGGTATCAGAAAAGAGTCTTGGGCAATGTTTTACATCATTGTATTACATTTGCTGAAACAAAAAGTTTGCAACTCTTTTTAGTCATAACCTATTCGGTTGTGACAGAATCCAACATAAACTCGTTTTAATAATAATTTTTAACAAAGTATTTATTAGCTTATATACCTGGGAAACCCAGTTCAGTTGGCTTCAGGCATAAGTAGATTCATAGCACCTAATAATATCAGAATCATTCTCTTTTTTTGCTTTTCTTACCTTTTTATTGACTTTATTCATAAGTAGGCACTTACACTTCACAGCTCATCTAGTCCTATCAAAGAACATGACCAATAGTGCTAGCAAAATTCCCAGGGTGGGGGGGTCTCATTAGCCTGACATAGGTCATATGGTAATCTCACAAGCAAAAATTTGGCTAGAGAAATGCAGTTCTCTGATTGGCCAGGCCTGGGTTACGTGCCTACTCCCAGATCCAGGAATAGATCAACCCCATCAAAACTAGTGGACTAAGAAAGGGAGAATGATAACTGCCTCAAAGGGAAATTGGTGAATTAGTTCAAAAAGGAAGAGATAGCCTTATGGGTAGGCAAAAAATAATAGCTGTCTATTTGAAATACCTACAGAACCATGACCCCCTTCTAATTTAAGAAAATACCTTGTCCATGAAAAGGGGAAATCTGGGAATTTCTGTTGTAGACAACAGGGACTCAGTCAATAGTATTAACAGAAGAGTAATAAAAACAGAGCTGGGGTTTTAAAGTTTCACTTTACTGCCTTCCACAAATTCACTCCCTCATCCTTCTTTCCTTTAATTAAGGTGGGCTTTGGAAGCTGTTCATAGAAACCTGCTTCCCTCTGGTAGCTAATTAAGGTAACCTCTACTGAACTCCAAGCCATCGTGTTTGTGCAAAGAGCTACTGAAGAGTTATCATTTCACCTGTGCCCAGGATGAGGTATCCATGGAAACCTTGAACTTCTAATGACTGGTGGTTGGCAGGCTCAGGCAATTTATTGCGAGGCTGCCTCGAAACCAGCACTTGGGCCTGACATTGTGATTTCGATGATTTTGTTATTGGTAACTCCCCACCCAAATCTTTCTTGGACTGATCCTAGTATCATTCTGACAAACTCATTTAGAAAGGTAAATGTATAAACTCAACACTAATAATGAGGATGAGGAGTAGAAATCTTTAAGGATAGTCAGAGACATGAAACAATCAATGCATTTTAACCCTCATGAGGTTTTATATATACACTTCATAATATATATACCCATTTTTGTGTAGCTATGCATTATTACTATACATTTATCTACACATTTATATATGTGTCTGTATAAAAAATAAATATGCAAGTAATCATTTAAGTGTATATGTACGCCTCCATATATAAAAGAATACTCTCTCCCCTTAGGCTAGGGCTGGAGATCACTGATGTTGACATACTTTGTTCTTTCAGTCTCCCTGCTCTCTTTCAACCTCGTGTTTTGCTTTTGTCCTCTCAGTATGTGAGGGCTGACCTTAGCAGAGAGCCGGCTGTCTTAAATATGGCAGGTCATCTATCAATGCCTCCCCAGGCTGTCGGAGTTCCTTTTAATCTAACTTGTAACTTTCCAGGGGAGGTTTACAAAAGCCACAAACAGAATTTTAATGTTGTAAAATACCTATGGAGCAGTAAATATTTCCTTTTTCATGCGGATGGGCTGTGTGTCAACTGGAATCAGAGAAGATGAAGACATTTTCCAAGTCAAAGTTTATTGTTCTTAAGTTTTCCCTGAATTGGGTCATTTGCATTGCTCTTCTGATATAATTCTCTCTACATATAGTTACAACTTAAGCATAAAAATATGTTTCTTGTTATTGGATGCCTGATTCTTGAAAGATTTTGTTTTCTTCTGACACAACTAAAATATTAATTGCTTTTATAATTGCAAAATATTCACCCCGCTTATTTGCAAATGCATTCATTATGCATTCCAAGCACCGCATCCAGAATCTAATGGGAAAATTAATGGATATTCCAAGCTCCCATTGAGAAAAAATATAGGCCCAGGGAAGCTTACTGATTAAGGGTAGACTGAGTATCCCTAAATATTAAAGCAATAATGACTTTTCAAGATAGCCAGATAAATGGATTCTCAAATTTCTTACATCAGCTAGCAAATAAACACTATAAACTAAATAAGGCTGCATCACAAATTAGTTTGGTAAGTGAGCTTTTGTTTTAATTATTTATGCTAATACTTCATAGCTTTCTCAGAGATAGCACGTACTTAGTGAAATAAGAAGGTTAATAGAAAATTTTCCCATAATAATCCCCTACACGAGTCTGCAGATGAGAGAATAAAATTAGCGATGATGTGACTTTATTTATGAATCCAATTCATTCAATAAATATTTATTAGAGGGTACTAAGGTTAAATTCTGAGGATATAAAACTAACAAAGTAGTTTCTACCCTTAAAAAGTGCTATTTATGGGAACAAAGAGCATCTGACCCACAGCACATCTGGAAAGATGCCTGGGGTTGAAGGTGAAAATACTTCACTTCAAGGAGAGTGGAAATTAAACCTTAAAGAGATGGGATATATTCCTGGCAAATGTATATTGTATACGTTTACAATGAAGAAGTTATTGTATATTCTGGAAAGTAGTTTTTAGTAGCTGAGCTATAGAGCATGGTGGAGATAGTGGTCAGCACGTGGGTGAATATCAGTTCTACTCCTGGAAAATGGGATAGAAAAAGAAGACTGATTCAGGAGGATAGATTGGGCAGTCATGGAGAGAAAGGCAAGTTATGACAGTGAGTGTGAAGAATCATTAAAATCTTGGGGTAGAAATCATCTGATCTTCTCCCTTGATTTTATAGATTAGGGAAATGGTGTCTAAATGATTTGTTTTCCAGAGCACCAACTTAGCTCACCTCTCCTAAAATGAAGCTCACGTATAAAAGTCATCGCTAGGCTCCATTTGTTTCCTCTTTCCTGGAGCATTAGTTATTCGATCCAGATGTTCTTCTTTCTGTGCCATTGTGGTATTGCCCACCTTAGACATGACAAGCAGATGTGTGATGGGACTCATTATGCTCATGTTCTCTTGGCCTATTCTGGTTTAAGAAATATGTACTGATATTATTTACAAATGCACGCTGTTGGTTGACTCAGTCAAAACATTGCCAATGTCCATAAGAAGCCACACACTAAGGAAATATGTATATGGAGTAAATCATTGAAGAAGCTAGTTCCTACAAAATAGACAATGCTTATAATAACATTCTCAAGGGTATAGTTCAACTTCCTGTATTTTTGCTTGCCTATTTGATGAAAAAAATCAAATGCAGTGACCCAGATATCGGCCTTTATCTTATCAGAAGAAGTGACAATCATAGTTTTTTAAAAAACCCTTAATGTCTGTTGTGGTCAAGTGGTCACATATACTCTGTGGTTAGAAAAGTAGTGATCTTTTTTTTTTTTTTTTTTTAAGATTTTATTTATTTTATTACATATCTCCCCTTCCCCCCGCTGCGGCGACGCGCCGAGAGTGGTCACTGCGCAGGCGTGGCTTTCCCCGCTTGTGGGCGGTCTCTGCGTCCATTCACAGCCGGCTTTCAGTTCGCGGGTGGCTGGCTGCGCTCCATCCGCAGGCGACCTGCCCTGCTCGTGGCGGCTCTTGCCATGTCGTGGCAGCTTCTTGCCCTGCCCACGGCGGCTCCGGCCCACCCATGGCAGCTTGCCATTCTCAAGGCGGTCTGCCCGCTAGGAGAGGTCCCCGGGAATCGAACCCGGGGCCTCCCATGTGGTATGCCGACACCCTATCCACTGGGCTATCGAGCCGGCCCCCTAGAAAAGTAGTGATCTTATAACCAAAGGTTTCATCATTGTTGTTGCTATATATTTGTTTTATAGATACGGTCTTGGTCACACTTAATCCATAAGTGCAAATCAAAGAAGCATCTACTCATTTTTCTTCTCCCTGAGCCTTTTTTTTTTCAGTTTAAGATTCTGCAGGATGAAGACAGTCTTCTAAAGATAAGACAGCAATATCTACTGAATACAAATTAAGTGATAAAACCATGACTGGAAGACATGATCTCTGTTTTCACATTTAGAAGTAAAAGAGTGGCTATTCTCAATGGTTTTATAAGGCCAGTATAAGGCCAATTGACAGAAATGAGAAGGTAAAAGATTTACTTCTTAATATTATTGAGCTTCTCCCATTGACAGATATGCATCCATTAGTGATTTGGAATTCCCTCATGCATGAATGAACTCATCCCTGGAAGTGTCAATAAAAAGGCTTTAGTGTCCCATTTCACAGGAATACTTTAGAAACAATGATGTCAGGTATCCTTTACAACCCTAATGTCTATGAGTCCATGATTTCATGGTTCGTATCCCTACCCAGCATGCCTTGCACTTAGAGAAGTCACAACTGGTGAAATGAACTGGGGATTTTACTTTAATTAGATGCCACTGTGAAAGACCAAGGTCTGCCTTCAAGAGCAAATCTAGGCTGCTTTGATAGTCATATATTATGAGAGAAGAATAAACTAAGAAGAATTGAAATTCCTGAGGAAAAGTTGAATGATGTAAGCTACATTAAATGGGAAGAGAAGGATTTTTAAACAGTTGGCTATTTAGCTAGTTAGTAGTTTTAGAAAATAACAGGAGTCAGGTCCTCAAATCAATTTGACAACTATTCTAGGTATAGGAGACACAGAGGTGAAGGGAACACTGTTTTGTATCAGTGAAACTTACCCTTGGTTTAAAAAGAGAGAGAGAGAGAAGGAGGAGGAGGAGAAGAAGAAGAAAACCAAGTGTTTAGGAGTTCAAAACGGGGAAATCATACCCATTCTAGGGTATTAGCAGACACTTCATGGAGTGGAATGGGGAAATTATTTTCAAAAAGACTTAGAGCCGCGGGTGGGGCACGCCGCCGCGGGCAAAGGCAAGCCCCCATGGGAAAAGGCAAACCCCCGTGGGCAAAGGCAAGCCCCTGTGAACAAGGGCAAGCCTCCTGCGAGCAGGTGGGCTGCCGCCCCGATGAGTTGACTGGCGGGTCACCCCAGTGGGGGGAGACAAGCAGACACAGAGGAATGCAAAGAAAAAATGAGCACAGCAAGAACAAGCAGAATGGGGGGATGCATAATAAATAAAAATAAATCTTAAAAAAAAAGACTTAGAGATTAGTAGAATGTTTACTGGTGAAGATATGAAGAAGGACAAGGGAGGTAAGAAGAAAAGGGAAAGGAAGAAAATATAGGAGAAATGAGGGAAAAGGAAAAGTGAGGGAAAACAGGAAAACAACTGGGGAATTGAAGAATTGTACATGACTTCCAACAGAATTGAGGAATAAAATGACTCCATCCTGATCCATTAAACATAACTTTGGTTGCTTTTACAATAAATAGCATGAGATTTTCGCAAAATACTTTTCTGATGCATTCAGTAAAACATACCCAAAGGGGGATTCAACCATTCTAAGGACAGATATAGTAATGAAGTCAATTATATCAGAAGAGCTCTGATAACAGAAAGACCCCCACCCCATCCTATTGTGGTGGTAGTAAAGACAAGGATAAAACGTCTCACCTATATCAGGGCTACATGATTTCTGACAGGAGAAAAGCCAGTCACATTTATTAAATGAATGAACAAGCAAAAAGCCCAAATAAATACTACATTCAATATGTAATAAGCGTAAGACTTTCTGTTTATTATCTCATTGGTCTCTTATTAATCCCATTTTAACATGAAGATATTGGATGTTAGCATTTTAGTTTCCTGGCTGCTAAAACAAATAGCATGCAATTGGTTGGCTCAAACAATAGGAATTTATTGGCTCATGGTTTTGAGTCAGAAGTCCAAAATCAAGGCACACGCAAAGCGATGCTTCCTCCCAGAAGACTGTGGCAATCTGGAACTGGCTGCTGGCAATCCTTGGTCCTTGGCTTTTCTGTCATATGGCAATGCATATGGCCGCCTTTCCTGGCTTCTCATTCTCTTTCACTCTGCTTATAATGGACTCCAGTAATCTAGATTAAAGCCCAACCCGATTCAGTTTGGACACACCTTAACTGAACTAACCTCATCAAAACTTAACTGAACTAACCTCATAAAAAGTTTCTGTTTACAATGGGTTCAAAACCACAGGAATGGATTAAGGACATGTTTTTTGTTTGTTGGTTTGGTTTTTGTTGTTAATTTGTGTTTTTTGTTTTTTTTTTTGTTCTGGTGTATATAACTCCCAGCTCCCAGAGAGACACTAACTCAATTGATTTCAATCAAATAATTAGCAGAGCTGGGATTAGAACCCAGACCTTTTGATTTCAGTAACCACTCTCTGAAATAGGATATTTTTCTCTTTTATACCTTAGTTGAGACCTGCTGTTTGACTAACATAGACTCTGTTTCCAGCTGCTTCTGCAGAGGAGAGAGCACAGATAATGTCAGTGAGCTGACAAGTCGTTGCAGTGATAGTATTGTTTGCCATGTGCTCTGACATGACCAGAATCTGGAAGAGAAAACAGGTGTCACTGACTTAGAGATGCAGTCTCAGGTGGCTGCTTCTTAACAGACTTGTCAAGATTACCTTTCTGACGTGCCGTTTGCCCAGCTGTTGAGGCAGGTCATTTTGTTCACCTGGGGAGGAACAGGGCAACTGGGCTTGGGAAGCAACAAATGGAAGGAGTTTCTAAGGCCACTGAGAGTTTTCCTGTAAGAGTTAAAAGCTGTCATCTGTGCAGCCACTTGAATCTACATCTAATATCTTCCAAATCCAAAGGAATGGGAGCTTGCAGGTATA
>PVKH010042079.1:0-10864 GCA_004027955.1 Chaetophractus vellerosus
ACTTACCGGGTGATATAGGCCTGCTCGAGCTTGGCGAAGGCGTGTAAGGGATTGGGCTGGACACAGTGCGAGGTCGCAGTCCTTGTGCAGACATCTCGTTAAAATACCTAAGAGGAGAGGGGAAGAAACGATCAGAACCTCCTGCATGGAAACACTGCTTAAAAGCACTCCTATGAGAAAGCCTGATTGTTTAGAGAGTGGTGCTGTAGCTAGGAGACATCTCTAAGCAGGGATTTCAGTCATGCTGCTTCACTGTTTGGCAAGCCTCACTCTGCAGGGGCCCGGCTTGCGGAATCCAGGATGTTTTAGCTCAGGAGGGAGGCCTATTGACAGATCTGCGCCACACGGCAGAGAGCGCCAGAATGTTCGCCATCACGCAACAGCGATGCAGAAATTCACCTCCACGGTCCCAAGAATTACACGGTCATCTGTGGTTTAACGGCTACATTTAGAATGTTAGTTGAAAAGCAAATCCAAATATGCCCAATGAGATTTGTGTCACCAAGTCGAAACTTAAAGATACAGAGTCTCATGAACTGAAGGTCTGTCCTTTACAAGGTAATTTTTGCTTAACAAACGATCACATCAGAATGTAATAAAAGACACGAGCACCGAGCACCTACTCTGGGTCACACTTAGCCGCATCATGCTGGGTCTAATTTCTTCCTGTATTTGGAATTCACAGCAGACCTGAGAAGGCTACAGTGTGATCACCACGAACCTCACCCTTCACTTTGAGAACCAAGCACAGAGGACTGCCCGGGAGAAATTTCTGCTTGAGAGATTTTCTAATAAACCATCCTTCATAGACTTCGTGGCCAAAGAATGAACGCCCACATGTGTGTGCATCTTTATCCCAAAGACCTCAGCTCTGGCATCCAATCAGCTCAGTGAGGAGCTTTAACACAGCCTCTCTACTTAGGTTTATTCAGCTTGGACAATACAAGGCTCCCTAATGCGACGTGCATCTCTCAACTGGATACCACCTGGGATTCTCCTTTCCCTCTGTGGAGCAGCCCACCACAGCGGCAGAGGGTCTGACTTTCCCTCTCTTCCTTGCACTCTACAGCCAGCTAGGCAGCTAAAGCCGGCCTTTCGTCTTTAAGGAAGAATAAACATACTTGTGGACATCTCAAGTGTCAGACTATTTTATTACTTCCGAATGTGACATCATCTTTCTCAGGAGGGTGAGGAGAAGTAGTTACTGAGTCACTGTACTCTACCTGGGATAGTCTGAACTGCAAAAGGTAAGGTAAACCTCTTGGAGTGAATACCAGTTCTTAGTGGGGGGAGGTGGCGTTGTCTATCTTTAGTGTAGTCTCAGTAGTCAGAAGAAATTGTCCCTCAGTTTAGATAGTGACTTATCCAAAGTGGGTACCGGATACTCTGTATGTTAACACATATGATTTTTATATTAACTTAAAATTTTTTTAAGGAGGTACCAGGGATTGGAGCAGGGACCTCATATGTGGGAAGCAGGCACTCAACCACTGAGCTACATCTGCTTCTCAACACGTATGATTTAAGGCGAATTTATTTAAAGAGCTGTCCTCCATATCTAAGAATGTAGGTAATTTTTTTAGTATTCTAGTTGGTGATTTTAGTCAAATGGTTCTCAGAAGATAAGGGTTTTAGAGAGAATGGGAAGCTATCCAAAATAGATAAGTGAAATGTAGACTTAAAGGGTGATAGTTTTATAATACAAGGGTTTTTTTTGTTTTTGTTTTTGTTTTTTTGAGAAAGAAGAGAACTATCTTTATTCTTTTCAAACGAGGAAGCATAAACACAGATATTTTTAATTGGATAACTTGCTACTATTTTAATAAATGTTTTTTCCCATTATAAAAATAAACACTTTCATCATAGAAAATCTCAAACTTTCTTTGAAATGATACCACTGTCCACAGCAAATTAATAAAAAGCTTCATTAGCCCTCTAATTCTATTCAACAACATAAACAGAGCAGAGTGCTGGTGTGCAAATATTGCTCACATGTTTTCAGACAAGATATTTTAGTATCAAGAGTCAGGACCACTCATCACGGCTATTAGCAGAGCGCCATCTTGGACACTGGCTGCTCATCCTGTCTGCTGAAGGGGGCCTCTGAGAAAACCCAGTCTCGCCTCTCACATTGAGATAAGCAACTGTGAAAGGCCAGGGCAGTCCTGATCTGAACCACGGAATTTCCCTGGCTCAGAGAAAGGCTAATTCCCTAACTTCTGGGTTTCTCTGCTGATTAAACAATTTCTTTCCATTCAAATTTGTTGCTTCTCTTAACAACCACCTTACTCTCAAGCACATTCTGTTTTCCAGGCGATCTAAATAAGACAAAATTCAGCCATAAGGATGCTTATGGCAGATTTCTTGGTAAGGTTTCTGTTTGTGTTTTGGAGGAAAAACACTTCCAGGAATGAAAGGGAAAACAAAAATAAAGAGGCAACAGTGAGGGTAAGTTCAAGGCCATCTCTTATGGGCTTTCTTCCTAAGACCCCTGAGCTCTGTCTCCCACACATTTGCCAGTGAACTGATTTGATGTGATGATCCTGTACCATGCCTAATTACCCATTAGGGTAGGGGTCAGCAAATGTTTTCTGTACAGGGCTAGACAGTAAATACTTTAGGCTTTGTGAGCCATACATCTCTGCTGCATACTCAGCCCTGCAATTGTGGCATGAAAGCAACCACAGACAATACATAAATGAATGGGCATGGATGTGTCCCAATAAGACTCGATCTACAAAAACAGGTGGCAGCAGCAGGGCTTGGCCACAGGTGGCAGTTTGCTGACCCATGCTTTAGAACTTGCTCACTCTAGGTCAGTGGTTCCCAGAGTAAGGTCCAGGAAACCTCAAGACCCTTTCAGGAGTCTACAAGGCAAAACTATTTTGAAAATACTACTAAGATATTACTTGCCTTTTTCAGTCTTATTGTCTCATGACTTTGAAGCTCTATGACGTACAATAACACCGTCATTCTAGCTGCTAATTGAAATATGTTGTACATTCTTGGGTTTTAAGAAGTTCTCAGTCTTAATTTCTAACACGATATATATATATATATATATCCCAATAGATATAACCCACAGGGAAAAAAGGGCTTTCAGGTCCTTGATAAGTTTTTTTTTTAGCATGAAAGGGTCTCAGGACCAAAATAATGGAGAATTACTCTCTAAGTGAGAGGTGTATACTTCTATTTTGGAAGACATTAAGCTGAAAAAAAAAAATAAAAGGAAAAGCAGAAAAGGAAATATGGAAAAGAGACAAAGGCTGAGGCCATTTCCTCTAAGTTAATCCACGGATGACGCCCTTATTTCTGCTCATCCACAGTGGCACAATGAGGGGATTTGATGCAGATGCCTGAGCAGATGAATGCACTGCAATGCTTTCATTTTTAAAAATTAGCTGCAAAAAGGCTCAAAGGTTATCAAGTGCACTAAGGCAAGGCCTCAGGATTTGAAGCACCACCATTGGTCTCCTGCAGGTTCTTTCAATTTACATATGCTGGGTTTCCTCGGGCTCCACCATGGCCTGTTCTGCACCTGTGAGTTAGGATGCGCCTCATGCTTTAAACAGATACAAGACAGAATAATCAACAAATGTAAACTCTGCCTCTCTGCATATAAGCCCACCTCCCTTTATCTCCCTACAAACAGTTTTGGAAAGGTAATTTTTTCCTTCTTTTTATGTTTAAGGAGAATGTTGGATCTTCCTCATTTGTCCCAACCTTAGCATCTACCGTAATGTGGTGGTATTTGTCATGACAATAAAGCAATGTTTAAGCCACCTTCCTCTGCTCCTAAAAGGATGCTAAGACAGGACCCTTGGCGCATGGCTTATCGATCAGGCTCATGAGACACGCGCACACCTTTCGTCATCCATTTCTAAGCTGGATTCACTTTCGGACAGCTGTCGACAGAGGGCTTCTCTTCTCTCCATCTCCCTCTGCAGCTTCCTCTGCAGCCTCAAGTTCTCTTCCCGCATATGACGTTCCTCCTCCAGATACTGTGCCATTTTCTCAGAATCTGAAAAGCCAGAGTACTCAGTTAAACCATATTTTATGCAATCATACCCAAATCTTTTCTTTTAAAAAAAGAAGAAGCAGTTCAGCTCTGATGCCCATCCACGGAACTGTTCCTAGGCAGTTGTTCCCACACACAGACACAAGAGACCTAGATTTAAAGTGTGCCCCAAGGATCAATGTTTACCCATCATTTACATTTAGAAAAAACATATATGTAAGTCAATGTTGCAAGGTTAGGTATCTTTGTTTCTCCTCACCTGCATTCTAATGTGTCCTAAGTCTGGGGGTGGCAGCTACCAGAGCTCTTCTCTACCTGCACTGCTTATGGAGCAAGGAGGGGAGGGGGCCAAGTTGGGGAAATAAATTCTGCCACAGGGCCCCCCTTAAGGACCAGTTTTGCTCCCCTTCAATTCCAGATACAGCATGGCTAAGTTACAACGTCACAATGTCACTGTGGTGGAAGCACACTGAGAACCACTATAACAAGACCACTCTTGATGACAGGTCATATTCTTTTCATAAAAATAGAAATAAATACAAACAAGAAAACCTTAGAATGATAGTTTCAAGTAAGCCTAATTTTGGCTGTTTGTGCAAACTCTTTCCAATCACTTTCTGAGTTAGGCAGCAAGTGAAGAACCACATAGTTAGTGCCTCTTGAAATGGTGCCTTACACAATAGCCCTTCCTCAGAGCCACCTCCATGTATCTGGGGCTCTCCTGTACCTGTCCTCAGGCCACAGGTGACTGACCCCAGTGCTAAACACTGGACCCAGGATGAGCCATTTAAGAGTCTCTCTCCCAGGAATCTAAAATATGGAACTGACATTTTCATGGGCGTCTAGAATCTCCTTCCGCTGAGTTCCCCGGACCTACCACAACCCCTGCCTTTCCATGGTTTTCTTTCTAGGATTCCCTAGTGTACTCCAGCACCCTTCCAATAAATTATAAAAAATATGACCTCACTTGTATGGTTTTCTTCAGACAGAATCTGTTGTTACAGAATAACCAAAGTAACCTTAATATAAACCTCAGTGTCTATCCATATCCTTGCTTCCTTCCTTTTCTGTCTCATCCAATGAACTTGGGAAAAGCAAACTCTCCATATACTTATCTTTTCTAAATAATAGCTACAAATTAAAAGTGGCTATGAGCATGTCCAAGATAGACTCATACATGTTACTGCTCCAAATTATTAGCCAAGTCCAAATTTAAGAATGAAAGGAGATGAATGCCACATTTACCATTTTTCTCTCATAAACTAACCTTACCGTCACTCCCAGGGATCATCAAATTAGTTATGGTTTTAAGCAACTTCACAAAGCTTTGGTGTTTTACCAAATAATGACTCTTGATGATAATTACCCAAGGATTTCCAAAGAAGCATCATTACAGAATATAGAAAAGCTCTTAATATCTTTTATTTAGAAATTCAAACAAAAATGGCAAAATTATTAAATACTATTATATGGACTGAACACTAAATCCCTCAATTGTTTTTTTTGTTTTTGTTTTTTGTTTGTTTGTTTTCAATGCAGCCAGAAACCCTGTTGGCTAATCCAGAGGCAAAAAAAAATTCTCTTTAATTGAAGGCATGCTGGGTAAATATTTACAACACACACTTTTAATGTAAGTGATTTAAATGATTTCGTCCCAAATACGCAAGCGTGCAGAATTTTCATTGGCTCTATAGCCTCTTGGAGTATTTACTGTTTCTAGAACCAGAAGGGCAACTGTCTGTCAGAGCAAGCTGCCTTTCTTTTCCATAAATAGGAAGGTTTCATGTAATTGAGGATTTATGAGTCTCCAAGAAAAAAAAAGTAAGAGGGAACACTGTCTTTCAAAGAAAATGGCAACACTTAAGATCTGGTAGACAAGAAAGTGGCCAGAATACTGCAGTGGTGGGAAGAGTCCTGGCAATTCAGCAATTAATATAGAAGCCATTGGCACAGACAAGGCCCCAGGTCCCACACCTCAAGTAGTTACTGACATTCCATGGGTGCCCTCTGCTGGCAAACCACCACACCATGCGTTTTCAAGCTACATAAGGGACTGGGTTTAGCATGAGTTGGCCTCCTGCCTTTTCTCACATAGAGCTCCCTAGTATTTCAGGGCTACAGCTTACATATCCCCCATCTTCAGCCATCTTGTGACATTCAGTCAAAGATAGCATCAACTGAGGGTGACTTCCAGACATACTCCATGAGGTGATTCCCAAATGTTCCAAACATGGTGTTTACATCTTGCATCCCTTTTCAAGTTGATGGTTAGAAAATACCAATGTCCACTCTCACTCTCACCAGACCAATGAAGTCAGAATTCCTGAAGACGATGTCTTGACACTGGTAATACTTAAAGCTCCCCAGATGATTACAGTGTTTACAGCCAGAGTTGAGAACTACTGTGAGAGGTTAAGGTTCAGATACATTCAGGTTTGGAGAGTGAGGGCCAAGGACCACAGCTGCATCCAAAGGAGGCAAGGATAATCTGAACTATGGAGGATGAGGCAGATGGATGGGGAAAAGTCATTATTCATTCTCTGAGCCCTGTCCAAACCAACCGTGAGTAATTCAGTGCCACTTGCTGCTGCTTTAGGTCAGCTTCCTCTGTTCTCAAAAAAAATCAAAGAACCACTTACAGGTGTCTCTGTTAATATCTGCAGTCTCTTGTAAGACCAAATAGTGCAGTAGGGAAGAAGTATCAGGAATGAGAAAAACTCCTCCCAAATTTCTTCTGAAAAATTTGCTTCGGGCACAAGACAAGTATATATAAGGAAGAAAAATGCAACTGATGGTATTGGAAAGGGTTCAGAAATGTGCTAAAAAGAATTTGTCCAACACAGGAAAAACACAAAAATAACTTTAATTTTTGAGAACTTGCTTTCACGAAATATACATACAGTGGTTCTCTATCTGGGGCACATATTAGATTTACATGTATTAAAGAAAAAAATAGAGAGGACTAAGCTCCACTGGAGCATACCTGCAGGGGAAAGAACAATGGCTTCCCAAAGACGCCCATGCCCTAATCCTCAAAACCTGTGAATATGTTACCTCCATGGCAAAAAGGACATTGCAAATAGGAGTAAAGACCTTTAGATGGGGAGGTTATCCTGGATTATCTGGGTGGGCCCAGGTAATCAAAAGGGTCCCTATAAGAGAAAGGCAGGAGTGTCACAGAGTCAGAAGGGGCTGTAAGGGTGGAAGCAGAGGTCAGAGTGATGTACTATGAAGATGGAGGAAGGGGTCATAGGCTAAGGAATTACAGAAGTTTCTAGAAGCTTGAGACAGCAATGCAATCAATCTTCCCCTAGAGTCTCCACAAGGAAGCAGCCTGCAAATACCTTGACTTTAGCCTATGGAAACTGAGTTTGAACTTCTGACCTACAGAACTGAAAGATGATAAATTTGTGTTGTTTTAAGCCACTAAGTTTGCTGAGAATGTATCATATCAGAAATAGGAAACTAATACACTGTCATTTTTAAAGGTACCATGGATAATCCTAATGGACCACCCTAGATAGATCACTGGACTAGAACTTACAATGAACTTCAAAAATGAAAATCTAAAGACAAGAATTGCCGAAATTTTAAATTGCATAGTCCACTCGACCCAGCAATTCCATTTCCTGGAATTTATCCTGAAGGTGATAAATGTGTGTACAAGGATGCTCATTATAGTATTATATGAAACAGCAAAAGATCCAAAAACAACCTACAGCAGTCCGTTGGTATGTGACATAAATGCTACATAGCCTTTGAAAAAGGGAGGCAGCTCTGTATGTATTGGCAAAGGAAAAACTGCAAGTGCCAAAAGAAAAGTGCAAAAGAGCGTGTTCACTATGCATCTATTTGTATAAAAGAAGTTCATACACACACATGTGTCTAGATGAATATATTAAAAATGTGTAATTGAAGTTGTATTTAAGGAGGATACTGGTGGCTGGGGAACAGGAGTGAGAGGGAGACAATTTTTCACTGCATACTTCCACTGTATTACCTATTAAGACAATAAATATAAATTTGATCAGCCTAAAAGCAGAAATAGCAGACCTTAAGAAAATGCACAAGGACCTAATCAAATATTCAGAAATCTAGATCCTTAGATGTCCAACTCAACACGTTGGCCTGTTTCAAAATACTAATTATAAATTTCAAAAGCGTGTATTCTTTAAGTACCATGAATGAATGTTGGCCAAGACTAAATTCAGCAGTAAGGAATATAAACACTCTAGTCTCTGCCTTAATACCCCCAAAGTGTATTGAGTTCTCTTGCAATGTTGTTGTTAGCAAGGTCTTCAAGACAAATACAAGGGAGACTATTAAAAATCTTACTTGTGATCTGTGGACCCTCCTGAAATTTTTGGATTATTTTCTAGAAATATTCTAAGCTATTTTCCCTATTCTACTATGGTACTTTAAAAATTCATCTTGGGGATGTAGCTCAGTGGTTGAGTGCTTGCTTCCCATGTACGAGGTCTCAGGTTCAATCCTTGGTACCTCCTAAAAAAATAATAAAATAAAATAAAAATGAAAAAATTTATCTGCTATAGGATGATACACTGATATATGTAAACATGAATCAGTAATAAAATACGTGTATCTAATTAATGCAAATTCAACAGTAAATATCAGTAATAACCTGTATTTGGTAAACACTAATTCCAATGAAACTAGGAGCTACATACGCTGTAACTGAGCGGCTCTCAGCTGCTTCTTCAGTCTCTCCACTTCATTCTTTAAAAACCTGATGTGGCGCATCATGTTTTCTGGAGAGTCAATCTCCATGGAGATATCTCTAGGTGATGGTGGAGCAGAGACCGGCTGGTCCAATTTCTCCTGCAGGATTCTTCATTTAAAAGAAAAATTCCAACAGTGAAAAACAATTTGCCTTTAAAATACAAAACAAAATACTAGCTGGAGAGTTTGTTTTAAAAAGCAAGCTGCTGTTAATTGTCAGAATTCACAAGGCTGCTTAAATTCTCTTCCCGTTTTACATCAATTTCTGGTTGATCTTACCTGCTATCTCAGGTCAAAGGTCAGAGCTGAAGGATCTACCCTCTTTCTTTTTTTCTTTTAAGTGACTACTGGTAATTAAGCACTACTGAAAAAAATCTCTGTTTAATATTTGGTCTGGTTACTGTGCCTAACATAGAGTAGACACTTAGAATTAGATGACGACTAAATGTTCAACATGTTGGTTTTAGGGCACAGAAATTCGAAAGGAATGCTTCTCTCTCAACACTTTTGGTTGGGACTTATGAACTATATTCTCTGACTCTCCTTAGAGAATATTTAGTTATTATGGTGAGAAAAGAGACCAACTTCTAAAATTCCTTCCCACAAAATCAGGCCTGAGGACTTCACAAACTGGTCTGAGAGCACTTTGCTTCTGGCAATAGCAAAGGTTAAAGCTAAAAACAAAACAAAACAAAATTATTTGGTTGCTAATTGCTGGTATCACCTTCTTCATCATTATCAATATTAGGTTGAAGCATGTAAAGAGCTGATGATTAACAGCTCTTGACCTACAAAAATGACAATTTCATATTGTTTAACCCAGCAATTTGTTACTAAGATATGTGAGAGCTCCAGTAGCATTCTGTAAAGGAAGACCCACTGGCAACAGGTTTCTACATCCCCTTCTATAAGCTGCTGAGCTTTGTGTTTTGTTTTGTTTTTAACTTTTTCCCTTTGAGTTTGCCCAAGGGCAAACTTTGAATTACCTCCAGGCCTACCCTTGATGTTAAATATTATAATGGTCCCAACATGTATTATATTAAATAACTTTTCTCATAATTCTATTTATTAGTACCACTGCAGTAATACAGAACCTAGGTGATTCAATTACAGTTTGAAAATTGAAAATTGAATATAGCTATCACTCTAAATTTCACTTAAAGCTTATGATGTGACTATATTTTACAAAGCCAGAGTTGAACTCATAACAGTTTACTGATGTTCATCTGAACTAAATACTTACTGCAGAAGGACTCTGGTTAACAAGCAAAAAACCCTGGTGAAGTGGATTAGTTAACATCTTCAAGGATCTCACTTTCCACACCCAGACATGCACCCCACATACAGTATCTCCCTTCATTCTTACAAGCCCTGCCCCACCCACTCCCAAAGTGTGCAGTGCTTAAAACTAAGGACCCTGGCAACCTTGAGCAAAGGGGTTCAAAACATGTTTGCTATTGAGCTGAATGTCATTTCACATCAACATACACATTTAACTCAGAAAGAATTCTAACCTTAAATACACACTAGTACTTCTTTACAGCAGATTTCAAAACAAATCTAGTGAGTTTATTACAGAGATGAGCAATAGTTAACAGTATATAGTATATCCTTAATACTTTGGAAACTGAGGAAGCCAGTCCAATAAGGTGAAAAATTAAAACTGCAACCATCCTTCAGAACAATTTAAAGGTGAACAACAGCACCCGTGAAATGCTACTGGGACAATAAGATAGGAAAGAATAAAGAGGTGACCAACATGGGAAGAGTTCAGAACCTTTGTTCATTTATCAATGAAATAGTTGACTTCCTTTGTCAAATTAAAACACGTGCATCAACCACAGAATCAAGACGTCTCATTGCTCACTTGCTGCCGTCTCTCAGTCAAACCCGAGACACACACACATAACACCCCACACTGAATAGCAAGACCAAACACACCGTTTTTCAGCCTCAAGTTTATCCATCCTTTTCCAGAGACGATTAACGAGAGCTTCTTGTTCTTGTTCCAATGTATTTTCAAGGTCGATCTTCTCTCGTCTCAACTAAAGGATGGGAAAAAAGTTTTACTGAGAATAGTAGACCACTTAAAATTTGTTAATTAGA
>PVKH010042080.1:0-10871 GCA_004027955.1 Chaetophractus vellerosus
CGGCTGTAGCCCAGTGGATAGGGCGCCAGTACACCACATGGGAGGCCCTGGGTTCGGTTCCTGGGGACCTCTCCAAGTGTGCAGACCACCTGAGAAGGCAAGCCTGTGTGGGCGGGGCAGAGCCGCCGTGGGCAGGGCAAAAAGCCGCCACGGGCAGGGCAAGCCGCCGGTGAACGGAGCATAGCCACCTGGGAATGGAAGCAGTGCTGCCCGGGAACAGAAGCAGAGCCACCCACAAGCAGGGCAAGCTGCCTGCCTGCACAGTGAGCTGACTTGGTGCGTCACTGCAGTGGGGGGAGACAAAGCAGACACAGAAGAACACAAAAATGAATACACAGCAAGAGCAAGCAGCAAGCAGAAAGGGGAGGGATATGTAACAAAAAATAAAAATAAAAAATAAAGTAAAATAAAAAAAGAAAACTCTTAGACATAAAAATTAAAATAAAATAAAATAAAATCATATTAAATTAATCACTAAGGAAGTTTTGAAGAAAATGTAGCCTGTTTTCATTTTGAGGAGAATAAACATTGGTATTGTTTTATTGATGGATTGTTGCTGTAATAGAAATCAAAAGGTGAGGAAGAGAATTGTCCTAGAGGATTGGGAGTTCATTGGTAGAATGGTTTATCCGGGGCATCATAAGAAGTATAAATTCCCAAGTGAGGGTTGGCCTGTGGTTTGGCTCCTCAGGAGGGAAGCTTTTGCTTTGTTTTGTTTTCCCACCCAGAGCCCAGCCTGACCTACAGAAAAACGTCCTTATTGTTTTGCTTTGCCTATGGATGGATTCTTCCCAGGCCCCATTTCACGGAGGATGCAGCCCTTTGGGGCCAAAGCCTTGTCTTCTCTCCCTGTGTGTCCATGAAAAACTGGAGATGGGCAGTGTCCTCTGCTCCCTCCACAGCCAAAACCTCCGTGCCTGCTTACCACTCTGGTTTTCAGGGTCTTCTTTGGTTTCTGGTTCCTGAGATTTCTCTTCCCATCTTGGAAAACAGGAGGCTTTTTACACTGCAGAGCTTGCCATGCCACTGGAAATAAAAGTTATAATATTCTTCAAACTGACAACATTTTGTCAAAATTTTGAAGACAGAAATTTGTCACAGTTTTTAAGATTGTGTTATTATTTTGTCATTAGAAAGCCTCTCTGCTCAGGGATGAGCTGTCTTTTTAGTGAGGCAAACTCCAAAGCCTAGGCTTTCCCCATTGTGCTTACTACCTTCAAGATTAATAGTATGGGTTTTAGTTTAAGTGTGTTTTATTTCCAGTTTAACTCTAACCCCCCCCCCCCCCACCTTTCTTGGTAGGAGAGACAATTGCAGCACTTACAGATGTAACCAAGTTGAATGATGAAGAAGCTGATGCCCGGATCACAATTTTTACAGACAAAGCAGGAGTTGTAAAGGCTGCAAGGTTACTTCTTTCTTCAGTGACGAAGGTGCTCTTGCTGGCAGACCGAGTGGTCATTAAGCAGATAATAACCTCGAGAAACAAGGTACTTTCCTTTCTGGTATTTCTTTACATGTGTCTTCCAGGGTTGTTCAGAAAGTGGTTTTTAGGGTAAGTAAAGGTAATTTGGCAATGCTTGCCTCTTATAATTGTTTATAACTGTAATTGCCTATGGTGTAAAGGTGGTCTCCCTTCTACACCTGTAAACCCTAAACCGTGTGTGTACTGTGTCTAAACTTTTGAGTGCAAAAAATGTTTCTTCTCAGAAAATCATCATCTACTTGCTGAGGTTTATTGGTAAAATCTTTTCATGCATACAAAATTCAGGAAGAAATACTGAGCTCCATTGAGTCAGAGTAACAATTTATAAGCATAAGAAAAAAATTCAACCACCTGAAACTATATTCACAATTAACCACAGCTACAACATTTCTATATGCAGAGTCTCTAATTAGTATTGAATGATCACAAAACTAGAGAATGAGATTTAACTCTTCTAGTCTAGAACTCTTCCTATTAGAGAAGAGTGGTGCTCCTGGGACATATGGGAACCCAATGCACATACAGTCACTTCTTTCCTTGGATAATTCCCTAAGCAAGAAGGAGCAGAATCAGTCAGGGAATGGATTGTCCTGGGAGGATTTGAGGAGAAAACTGCCTGCTGAGTGTTGAACAAATCAGAAAGGGTAAGTTTGACTACTCAGCCATAAAAAGGAATGAAGTGCCAATATGTGCTACAATGTGGATGAACCTTGAAAACATGCCAAGTAAAAGAAGCCAGACACAAAAGGACAAATGTTGTATGATGTCATTTATATGAAATATCCAGAATAAGCAAATTCATAGAGACAGAAAGTAGATTAGAGGTGACCAGGGGCTGGGGGGTGGGGCAGGGACAGGGGAAGTTATTGCATAGTAGGTACAGAGTTTCTATTGGAGGGGAGGGGGATGAAAAAGTTTTTGTAATGGAAGGTGCTGATGGTAGCACAACATTGTAAATGTAATTAATGCCACTGAATTTTACACTTGTTAAATGGTTAAAGTGGCGAATTTTATGTTGTATATGCTACTACGACAAAAGAAAAGTGTAAGTTTAAAGAAAAGAAAAAAGCAAGTGGACAGGTGAATCAGGCAGTACTAGAGGACTGGAAACACCACCCTCTCTTTGGAAGGTGGAGGCTCTGCTCAGTGGTGGTGATCTGCCTTTTCTATGTTAGTTGTCTGGACTTCCTGAGCTGCCAGGGCAGATTAACACGCCAAACATCTATCATATCCTCATTAAAACTAAGTAAACACAGGATATCTGTGTTTTCTTTACCTATCTTGGACTGACTAAAACTAATCCAGTATTATTATTTTAAAGAAAAGTATTTGAAAATATTTTTCACATCCATTTACTTTATTTCTTATGTCAAGAAAACACATAGTCTGTTGGCTCTGTGACAGATTCATGGTCTCTATTCACCCTTGACTGCCTGAGCTTCTTGGCAATTCATTATTCAACACAGGCAGTTCCTAGCTGATCCAAACTTTTCTTGCTCTGTAAGCCCCAAACCTCCCTTTTAACTCCTCCCCCTGCACATGACCTTCCTTCCACTCGGCTGAGAAGAACTGGGTTCCTCTGATTCTGTTTCACTAAACCTTAAACCTTGTGTTATTGTCATTGACTGCCTCCCCCTTCCTAGTTTTCTGAAGATTTGGTTACCTTAGTCCTGCCCCTTCCCACTTTCTCCAGACCTAACTACATAAATTATTTCTGCTTTTGTATATTTAGTAATTTCTTTTATTCTCTTTCCTTTTCACTCTCAAAGAAGCCCAAGCCTCCCCAGCCTCAAAAAAGAAAAAAACGAATCATTTCCGAGAAGATTCTAACCTTTGAATCTGCTTTTGCTTGTCTGAGCCCCTCCCTCTCTGCTTTTCTGGCTCCTTCTTCTCAGTTTTCCCCCAGAATTTACAATTTCCCTTTGCTTCTTTTTCTATTCAACCTTGATGATCTCATCACTCACATCTATCAATTTATAATAAAATAATCTTCTCTCTTTTTCAGGTTCTTGAAACTATGGAAAGACTAGAGAAAGCGAATAGCTTTCAAGAGTTTGTCCAAATATTCAGTCAGTTTGGAAATGAAATGGTGGAGTTTGCACACCTAACTGGAGATAGACAAAATGTATGTATTTACCACATTTAAAAATCTTCAGATAAATGCAGACTTTTCAGTTTGGTGAGGAATGCTCTCTGGGATCCTTTGGTTTGCTTTCTTTGCATATTAAATCTAAATTTTATGTTACATATATGTTACCACAACAAAAGAAAATACAAGTGTAAGTTTAGGAGAATAAATGTGGCTCAAGCAGTTGAGCGCCTGCTTCCCACATGGAAGGTGCCAGGTTCGGTCCCCAGTGCCTCCTAAAAACAAATAAACAAAAAGCAACAAACAGACAAATGAAAGAACCGAATCGGAGGAGCCAATGTGGCTCGATAGTTGAGTGCCGGCTTCCCACATAGTTAGTTACGGGTTCAATCTCTGCCTCTGGTACCTCAAAAAAAAAAAAAAAGTGTAAGTTTAAAGAAACTGCATATTAAATCTAAAACTTTAGCCTTAAAAGCCTTTCATAAATAAGCCAAGATAAAGTAAGATTATATATATATTTTTTATACGTTTAACACTAAAATACGTTCCTGCCAGACATTGGGAAAGGTCATACTCACCCTTCAAGGCCCAACTTGAGTACTTCCTACTTTATGAAGCTTTCTGTTTCACTTTTCTACCAGGCCTCAGGCAAATAAATTGAGTCATCATATATATTCTTATAGTATTTTAATATATTTTTGTTATTATTCTTACCACATTAGATTAAGAGTATAAAACCAAAGCCATTATTTATGTGTATTTGTTTTGTGCCAGGACCTTACTATCTGGGACCTCACTGAATTCTCAAAACATCCCTATAAGGTAGTATTGTTATTCCTATTTTATACTTAAGGAAACTTAACCTGAGAAGATAGTTAACTTTCCCACGGTTACCTTGCTAGCAAATTGAATTCAGCTGTGTCTGATTCTAAAGCCTGAACTTTTCAAACTCCACCATGATATTAGTTCTTCATGGGCCTATTCCCCAAATCAGACTATAAGCTCCTAAATTTAGGGAGTTGGAAGACCAGATTATATCCAGGATTGACTTTTCCTTGTTGGGGTATTATTTCTTTTTTTTTTTTTAAAGATTTATTTTTTATTTATTACATATCCCCCACTTTCTGCTTGTTCTTGCTGTGTTCATTTTTGTGTTCTTCTGTATCTGCTTGTCTCCCCCTGCTGCGGCGACCCGCCCAGTCAGCTCACTGCACGGCGGCCTGCCTGCTCGCGACAGCTTGCCTTCTCAAGGCGTTCTGCCCGCTCGAGGAGGCCCCAGGAACCGAACCCAGGGCCTCCTATGTGGTAAACCAGCGCCCTACCAATTGGGCTACAGCCAGCCCTAAGGGGTATTATTTCTTGAGAAGACCTATCCCCTTAGATTTGGAAAGTCACTTTCCTGGTTGCAGCTGGACTTAGGAATTGTGTTTTGGCCTGGAAAGTGGGAGGCTGGATAATGGCAGTGGTCTCTAAGACCCAAATGGACTTATTGGCACCGTATTGCTTCATTTTCTGTTCTGTGAGCATCTTTCTGTATAAAATAGTTTTTCTTTCTTTTCCTTCTCTTTCAGTTTGTCTTCATCTTCTCCTATTCCTCTCTTTCCCCCATATAAAAATTATTACCTTGATTATTCCTACAACAATTTTTTATCTAACATTTTCTTCACCACTTGAACAAGATTGGTGTCATTCATAGATTCTGAAGCCACCATCCCTCAGTTAAGCTTTCCTCAGTATTCTCTTCTGCCTCTGGAGAAAACTGGAAAACTTTTCACCATTGGTTTGGTTTGTAGTTAGTAATTTGGTGTGAAGAATCATTACTTTTTCCATTCTTATATAAGGCTATGATCTAGCATTTAAAAACTTTTGTGATGCCAGCCAATGTCCCTGCTTACCTGAATATGTTTCTGCAGAATTTTGAAAAAGCTGGCAATAGTAAAGCCATGCTATGAGCCGTAAGGACACTGAAGTCATTAAGGTCCCTGAAAATGGCTGCAATACACGGTAAAGCAAAACAAAACAAAACAAAAAAACTTTTGTGCACGTTGGTTGAAGAGGTACCGTATTTTAAAAATGTAACTCATCAGATGCGGGTGGTTTGGCAAGAAGTGCTCAGTATTATTGCCAATACCATTAGTATTATTTTTTTTATAGCTATAATATCTGGCAGGGCTAAGTTGTGTGTCCAGACAGTTCTTTTACCCACTAGCCTCTATCAGCTGAACGTATGTTAGCCCCATCTAGCATCCTGGGACGCTGTATCATACCTGATAGCCAATGTTGCTCATATACAGATGTTCCTAGCACAACTAGAGCAAGTGGTTGAATGAACAGAACACTTTGATATTCACTCTACAGATTACATTTTGAGTTTAAAAATGGCATAAATGCCTTTGAGATTGCTCCTGACCACAGAGGGTGGAGGAGACATAGTCCCTGTCCCCACAAGGGCCTCAGTAATTTTGAATGGATGATAAAGTAATGAACAGTGTAACTCAGCTATTGCAGAGCTTAAAGATTCCATGTTTGTTGCAAGTAGAGATAGAATGTCTACAAAATGCTTTGGACCAGGCTTTAGTAAGTCAAGTTCAACAGTTCTATCAATAGGGCATATAATTTCCCAAACAAGAGCTTCTATTCAGTGATTTAGGTAAAACATTAGAATGGATTCTTACAACATTGACCCACATTTTTGAAATCTTTATCTTTCAAGGTTTTGGCAAGTTTCACATGTTTAGGTTGTTTTCATTTTCATGAGCGATGCATAGTACATTGGAAACTGAGAACCTGAAGTGGCTTGATTTGTCTAGAGTGCCCATGGACAGTTGTTGGAGCGGTAGGTTGACGGGCTAGATCATGAGAGGACTTGTGTGTTATGTTAAGGAGGTTGGACTTTATCTTGTCATGTTAGAGATAGTAAAGGGTTTCTAACAAGGTAACGATATAATCAGATTTGTGTTGTAAAACATTGACCTGGAAGCAACATGGAGGATGGATGTGAGAGATTATGAGAGCCTGAACTGTGGGGGTGGCCGTTGGGATGGAAAGTAGAAGAGCTCTGAAAGAGAGGGTAGTATGATGAAAAAGGATGTATAGAGAAATCATGCTATTCCAAAATTCACTTATTTTGATTATTAGATTAGGATTAGCAAAGTATATGGGCCAAATCTAGCCCACCCTCTGTTTTTCTACAACTTGTGAGCTAAGAATGGTTTTTATGTTTTTAAATTGTTAGCAGAAAAAAATCAAAAGAAGAGAATTATGTAAATTTCAATTACATAGTGAAAACTATGTAATTGAAGTTTCGGTCTTCATAAATAAAGTTTTGTTGGAGTCCAGGCTCATTCGTTTATATATTGTCTTTGGCAGCTTTCATGAGTAGTTGCTTTTTATTGAACATGTTTGCTGATCTCTCATTTACATGACAGTAGCCAGGTTATTATTAGAGTATTTTGTTTTAGATTTGCTCAGCAATATTTGAGAACCTTCTGTGACAACACATATTCTACTGACGATTCTATGAAGAGAAAGCAAAAGAAAATTCAAAATACGGGACTTGCTTCAAAGTTCATAATCTAGCTGTGGAAAATTATATACCCAAGATACCTCTTAAGAACATTCTGGAGCTGTACATTGGTTAAGTGTGGGACAAACAAACCTCATATTGAGATGATTAAGCAGTTAGATGGTGTTACTCAGACATGATCTTTGAAATAATTGACTTCTAAACTTCTGTTTTGAAGGAAATTATAGCCAATAGTTACTCAATAAATCACGCACCTTTATTTAAGGAAGGCGTAGGATGGCTGTTTGCACTTAGGAGTTAGGTGTGCCCACATGTGATGAGGCCTGGGCAGCCTCCCCTGCGGCCTCAGGTCCTGCTGCCGTCCTTTGCAAGGGCAGTGTTTTTTGTTTGTTTTTCTTTTTTCATTTGTATTGTGTTGATGCATTTAAATAGAAGTGACATTTTATAAAATTTATCTTTTTTCCTCACTTAATGATGTTAAATAAGTATTTTTACATTATTTCATTCTTTATAAACATCAATTTAAATGTCTGCAAGAATCTATTAAGCAGATTTATACATTTTACTGAAATAATTATTTCTTATTTAAGCTTCTGATTTTTCAGGATTATAACATGCTATGAATGAATGAAGTTTTTGGTGTATAAATTAATTTGTAAATTTTTCTTATTCTATGGGATAAGTTTCCAGGAGCAGAATTAATAGGCCATGAATGAACATACTTGAAACTCTTGATTTATATTTCAAATTTGATATCCAAGAAGAATGTACCAATTTGTAGTCTTACTAACAAACTATAGAGCCCTTGTTATTTAAACTCTGTTGTTTCTGTATAAATGATTTTTTAATAAATTGAATTGTTTACATGATCCTAGATTGCTCAGTGATTTTATTTCATTTTTAGGATTTGAAAGATGAAAAGAAAAAGGCAAAAATGGCAGCTGCTAGGGCTGTTCTTGAAAAGTGTACAATGATGCTTCTCACAGCTTCAAAGGTAAGGAAAGGTTTTTTTTTACTGTGCTGTAAAGAATTAGAAAACCTGATGAAATGCATCTAATTTATGCATTTTGTATTTTTGAAAAGATCAAAGTAATATCTTGAAAGATAGGTTATAATAGTCAAATCTAAGTTATTCTTTAGAAAGAATGCTAACTCCCTTCCCCAACTCCAAAGAGCAACCAATCAATTGGGCACCTTTGGTGGAGCAGATAAGCAGAAGATGGCATAGCAGGTGCTGTGGGTTGAGGCCCACTGGACTCACACTGCCTGCAGGCTCTGCTGGTCCCTTTGGGAACCGGCCCCCATGCTCTAGAGAAAGCCAGGAGAGTTAGGATCTGTTGCGACAGCGGAGTATTATGTCAGCCCTTAGTTTGTTTATGCTGTAAATTCATCCCTCAAATTCCTCATTCTTATTTTAACAACATTATCAATCAAGAGCTTTTCGTGCCAAACAGCAGTTGGCCAGCAAATTGGTACAATTCAAGCATAAACTAGCAAATTTCTCATTACCAGGTTGTTTAGAATTTCTTGGGCCTTTTTCTGATCAGAGTAATTCCTCTATGCTGGCATTAGTGAAACTACAGAAACAGAGAATCCAGTGGAACCCAGTTGGAAGGCTCTGTTCATACATATTAGGCCCTTGAGTAGTGTTTCATTTATTTCATTTTTTTGAAAGTCAAAGATGCATCCACAGTCATATATCATCTCTGTTCATTTTTAGTCAACCTTTTTTAGTTTTTTTGCATGTAAGCCAACATTTTTAAATAGTTTAATTGTGATGACGATAATAGGGCGTGTTTTATTTTTCAAAAATTTTAAGTAAACTTATTGAAGTATTAGGATACAGCTTTGCACTCTGCGTTTTTCACTTAACCTTGCTATTGCTTTTTACTCATCCTGCTTCCACTTTTAGTGAGGAGAAGCAGCTGGGTGAGCCAGGGACCCAGGAGATTTTGGTAAAGAACCATTTTTATTAGCATGACATATTCTATGTAAGATTTTGTGTGTTATGATATGGGTGAAATATTAAAATAAAAATGTTCAATTTTTTTGAAGACCTGCCTCAGGCATCCCAATTGTGAATCAGCCCATAAAAACAAAGAAGGAGTATTTGACCGAATGAAAATGGCATTGGATAAGGTAATTGACATTGTGACTGACTGTAAACCAAATGGAGAGACTGACATTTCATCTATCAGTATTTTTACTGGAATTAAAGAATTCAAGGTAAGAATGGAGAAAGTATATTTTGATTTTTTCCTTTCCTTTTTAAAGGAGAATCTTTACATGTAGTATCCATATTTTTGTGTAATATTTTAGAATAGATGCTTCACAAAAGAGGGTATATCTCTTTAAAACAATGCCACTATGTGCAAACTAATGTTCAGTAACATTTGACTTGGGTTATTATAGCTACTGTGACCCTATTTAGTTGTGTGGTTTAACTAGTAGCCTCTTTTTTTTTAAACAATTTATTGAAGTATATCATACATACATGAACATACATAAACTATAAGTGTTCAGTAAACATTGTGAACTTACAAAACAAACATGCATAACATCACACAGGGCTCCCACACATCACCCCACCAAAAACACTTTGCATTGTTGTGAAACATTTGTTAACAAATTATGAAAGAGCATCATCAAAGTATTGCTACTAACTATAGTCCGTATCTTCCTCCCCTACACTTTTTTTTTAAGGATTTATTTATTTATATCCATTTTTAACCCCTCCCTCCCCATTTTTGCTGTTTTTGTGTCCACTTGCTGGGCAACTCTCCGTGTCCGTTTCCTGCCTTCTCTTCTCACCCTTCTCCTGTCTTCACTAGGATTTGATCCATGGAACCTCTGATGTGGGTGAGAGGCGTTCTACCGCCTGTGCCACCTTAGTTCCTGGTTTTTCAGCCTGTCTTGTCTTGGCTCTCCCTTGTGTTACTCTCCTGTTACGTCATCATATAGCTGCGTGGCTCGCGGGGCCTGGCGGTGCACCCGTGCGCAGGACCTGGAGGTTGCACCCACCCACAGGGCCTGGCAACGCACCCATACATGGGGCCTGGGGGGCGCCCCTGTGCAGGGGGTTTCGTGGCCACGCGCCTTGTATGTTTTTCTTTTTTAAAATTTTTATTGGGAGGTTCCGGGGATTGAACCCAGGTCCCTTCGTATGGGAGAAGGACGCCCTTTGAGCCACATCCGCCCCCACTGTTGTATCTCTTAAGTTTGACCAAAGATACCTAGAGTTACAGTCATTTCCCCATACAGGATGGTCATATAATAAATCAGGCTTAGTTTATCACCAGCATTCTAAAAGCCAGACCTAGGAAGATAAACTAGGTCTGGGGGCACGTGCATGGTTTCTAATATAGCGAATGTTTAGCCTACCCTGATTATCACAAAATCAGGACAGCGAGAATATTCACATTAACTAGTAGCCTCTTGTAATGCATTTAGTGGGGTGTTCCTTTCCCATTTCTTTTTGAGCAGTGTCATATCATCCATGGATGATGACAAGCACCAAATTGTTTCTCCTGGAATTCCTGCTCTTCCTTGTGCCTTAGAGCTGGGACCTTGAGATTATAGTAATAGTGGTAGTATTAATGATCATTAAAATAAAAAAAAAAAACAAGCAATAATGAACACTCAGATTTATCAAGCACTCACTATGTGTCAGGCCCTCTTCTGAATACTTTAGATGTTTGACTACATGTAATCCTCACAAGACCCTATCAGGAAGTATATTGTAATTATCCCCATTTTACCGTTGAGGACAC
>PVKH010042081.1:0-10872 GCA_004027955.1 Chaetophractus vellerosus
GTGTGAATAAAATGTGCATTCATAACTAGTAGAGTATAGTGAAGGAAAAGGCCTTAGGTATGGTATCCAGCTCATTTTAACATGCCTCATAAATTGTTCCAATGCACTCCCTTTCCTTGATATGTCATGAAATCAGATAATATTTAAGCTGAAATGGGTCTTGGTAATTTTCCAACATTAAAATAGCTTTATTTTGTTTTGTGCATGTGGAAACAGAGGCCTGAAAATGTTCAGACAGATATCGTGTGAGAACAATGGGAAGAGTTTTAATAGAAAAAAAACTTTACATTGGAAACAAATAGTCTTTGGCAGTAGAATTTCTGGCATTTCAAATAGACATGGGTAATTGTCAGTAAATATTGACTGAATGATTTGGCTGGTGATTTAAACATTGTGGTGAACTGAATTATGTAGCCCCATACAGACATCCTCTTAAATCTTCTTTCTTGTGGATGTACACCCATTATAAAATGGACCTCTCGAAGATGTCATTTTTAGTTAAGGAGTTGCTCAATTAAATGAGAGTGGTTCTTAATCCATAATACTGAAGGCCTTATACAGAGAAAAAAGCAGAAGTCAGAGGTCAGAGAAAGTCACAGGGAGGTGCCAGAACCTGGAAGTCAGCAGAAACCAGAAGAGTAGACAAGAGAAGATCAAGGACATCCTACTGTGGGTGGCAGAAATACAATCTAAGGGTGGCTGGCAGACAGCAGTAGAATGCTACATTATTTGAGCAAGCCTTGCTGATATTTTGATTTTGGACTTCTAGCCTCAAAATTATGGGCCAATATTTTCCTGTTCTTAAGCCAAACCAGTTTGTATTATTTTTGATAGCCTGGCACTCTAAGACAAACATAAAGATAACCATAAAGACAAACATCAATGCTGTTATGCTATTATGAAGAAAGCTTGTATGGATATTTTTGTACCTGTTTTTTAAGATATTTACTTAATTCTGTTGAAAATATACTTAGCAGTGGAATTGTTGAGCCACAAAATAAATACATGTCCACCTATAGTCAGCTTTTCAATGTGCTTGCTCACCATTTTTTTAAAGACTCATTCTACTGGGTGGATGGGAGGTAACATTATATTTATTTCACATTATCATGACAGCTAATTATTTGAAGCATCTTTTTCTTACACTGTTTGCCAGATGGATTATCCTCTTTTGTAAAATGTTTATTCACATTTTTTCACCATTTTCTGATGAATTTTCTTCTTTTATAAAATCTGATACATGAATTGCAAAGATCTCCTGCTAGTATCCTCATCTTATTAATTTTGTCTTTTGATATATAGACTTTTTTTTAGTTTTAATGAAGCCCAATTTATATTTTCCTTTTGTGGTTTTTTAAAATAATATTTTTTCTTCCCAAAGATTAGGAAGATGTTTGCTTATGCTATCTTCTAAAACCCTTCTTGTTTTCCTCTTACATTTAAGCCTGAAATCTATAGGAAATTACTATTTACATACACTTTAAAAATGGTTAAATTTCATTTTCCCATATAAATATCCATTCATTAAAAGGGCAATCCTTTTCCTAGTGTAAAACTGTGTATTATGTCTCCATTTCTGCTGAAACAAACTACCACAAATTTAGTGGTTTAAAATAACATGCATTTATTAACTCACAGTACAGTAGAAGTGAAGTCTGACATGGGCTAATATCAAGGTGTCAGCAGAGCTGTGTTATTTTCTGGAACCTTAGGGAAGAATCTGTTTCCTTCCTTTTGCAGCTTTTAGAGCAGGGGTTCTTAACAAGGGGTCCATGAGCTTGAATTGAAATTTAAAAAACCGAACAAACATTATTCTCGTGGGGCTGTGTTGGTGTGAGTATGTTATATTTATTAAATAATACGCAGTATAGCATGGACTTAGTAAGGGGGGGTCTGTGGTTTTCACCTGCCTGGCAAAGAGGTCTGTGGAACAAAAATGGTTAACAACCCCTGTTCTAGAGGATGACTGTGTTCCTTGGCTTTGGCTGCCTTCCTCCATCTTCAAAGCCAGCAAATCTGCACCTTTCTGACCCTACTTTCCTAGTCCTATCTTCCTTTGACCACCTTTAAAGAGCCTCGAGATTACACTGAGCCCACCCAGATAATACAGGATAATCTCCCTCTTTTAAGGCAATCCGAATGGCAAATTTAATATCTACAAGCTTAATTTCCTTTTCCATGTAATATAGCAGATTCACACATTCTGAGGTTAAAGACACAGACATTTTTGGGGGCCAATATTCCGCTTACAACATGCTGTCATTTATTTCCTATGTGAGGTATTTATGTGTATATAGGTCCAGTTCTGCAAATGTACTTATGCTGGTCTATTTGCCTATCCTTTTGCCAATACACGAAACTTTTAATTAAAATATCTTTAGTAAAGGTCTTAAAATCTAGCAATGCAACTCTCCTAACTTTGTTCATCTTTAAAGATGCCTTCCCTATATTTGGTCATTTACATTCATTCATACACTTTAGAATCAGTTTGTCAAATTACACACACACACACACACACACACACATACCGTGTTATCATTGAGATCAGTATCACATTAAATAGATAGGTTTGGGGAAATAAATATATTTAAAATATCGAGCCCTCTAGTCCATGGACATGGTCTTTATATCCATTTATTTCATGCCTTTAAAAATTTCTCTCAGTATTGTTGTAGATTTTTCCATATGGAGTTCTTGTATATGTTTTGTTAGATTTAATGATAGGTGTGTGTTATTTCTGAGGCATTGTAAATAAAATTTTATATTTCTAATTTCTAATTACTGCTATTATAATAACTAAAATATTTGATTTTTGAATATTAGCCTTTTGCCCAGCAACCTTGCTAAATTCATTTATTAATTCTAATATTTTACCTGTAGTTTTTGAATGAACTACATATACAATGATGTGATCTGTATATTATGCAATTTTTCTTTGCTTTTAAAATTATTTTCATTTATAGCTAGTCAAGACTACCAGGACTATGTTGAATGGAAGTTGTGATAAATTACACATTTCTCATGTTCAACCTGAGAAGAGAAGTTTTAAGTATAGCACTGTTAGATACAATGCTTTTGATAGGCAATTTGTAGATACCATTTATTACATTGGTAAAATAAGATTTCCTGTCTAGTGTACTAAGAGTTTTATCATATATGGATGTTGAATTTTACCAAATGCATTCTACTGCATCCATTGAAATTATTAAAAGGATTTTTTTCTCATATTCTGTGTGTATTCCATTGCCTTATGTCTGCATTACATTGGTTTATTTTGAATGTTAATTAAACCTTGCAATAGAATAAACTTGGTGGTTGTGATATATTATCCTCTAATGTATTGTTTTCAATTTGCTAAATTTTGCTTAGAATATTTAAATTTGTATTCATGACAGATTTGTTGTATGTTTACTTTATTTTGCTGTTCTTGTAAAGTTTATATGTAAATACTATGCTCCATAGAATTTCATTCTCTATTCTCTGAAAGAGGTTCTACAAAACTGGCATCATTGCTTCATTAAAATGTTGGAAGAATTATTTAGTGTACCTTTTTTGACAATATTGAAAATGATGAATTCAATTATATCAAAAAATATAGATGTATTCATATTTCTAATTCTTGAATTAGTTTTGGAAATCTGCATTTTCAAAAAAATGGACTATTTCATCCATTTTTAAAATGTATTGGCATAAAATTGTCATCCTCTGATAAGATGCAACAAATAATGTGCAGTCTTTTTCATTATTCTTATTAGGGGTAAATTGTACCTCCCATTACATTTTTTTGGTGTTCAATTTTCCTATGGATATACACATTTTATTAATCTTTTCCAAAAAATAGGTTTTAGCTTGGTAGATTGGTCTATTATATGTTTGATTTCCAAATCACTGCTTTTGCTCTCAACTTTATTTCTTTTTGTTATTGTTACTTCTTCCGTGTGTTTTTGTATGTATGTGTGTTTTAATAACTTCTTATGATGGTTGCTGGAAATATTGATTGTCAGCCTTTATTCCTAATAAATGTATTTTAACTATAAGTTTAATGTATGCATTGCTTTTTCTGTATTTAAAAAGTTGTCATATATTAGATCAAAATATTTTCAAATTCATATTTAAATTTTTTCTTTAACTCATAAGTTGTTATTTGTATCTAAGTGTGTTCCCTAATTTCCAAATAATTTCTCTTTATGACTTGATTGTTCTAAATACACTGAGAAATAGAGATTTTTAAATATCCAATACAATTATGGTTTTGCCACCCCTAGTATAATTGTCACTTCTTATGTATAGAGTAAATTAAAATATAAAATTACTTTTTCTTTTGTGGCATCCCATGTTTATCATTATATTTTTCACCTCGAAATACACATCATATATAAACTTCTATTTTATGTGATATTGATATAGCTATATCAGCATTTTTTTAGTTTGTGTTAGCATAATGTATCTTTTTACTCCTTTACTCTGAATGTCTTGTATCCTTATAATTAGTAAGTATTTCCTGCAATTAATACATAGTTGCTGTTCTTTTTAAATCCAGTCTGACTAGCCTTTGTTTAAAATTGAAATCTTTATTTGGTTTGCATTTAAAGATATATTTACACTTTTTGAGATTAAGTATGCAGTCATAATATTTTTTCTATTTTTCCCATTTGTTTTTATTTTCTCTTCCCTTATCTTCTTTTAGACTAATCAAATACGTATTACATTTTCCCATTTATTAAAATCTTGTTAAAATTTCTCTTACCATTTTCAGTGTTTATTATAATGATTACAACATGTATCTTTGAATTGTTACAATGTCTGCAAAATTAATAGTTTTACATTTCTAAGGGAAAAAAAAGTCCTTACAGCTATGAAATTCCATTTACCCTCTTCTACCTTCCCACTACTATTGATGAGTATTTTAATTCAAATATATCCTAAATGATACAAAATTTTATTTTTATTATTTATTAACAGTCAATATTCGTTTTTATTTACCAACCTATTTACTTTCTTAAACTGTTAATTTCTTTCATCACCTTTTTACATGAAGAATGTTATTAGTATTTATTTATTTTAGGCTTACAAATATTCAATGATTTCTCTCCATCGTTTTTGTTGTAGTTGTCATTAAAGAAAATGTCTTTATTCTGCTGTAATTTACTAAGTTTTTTTTTTTCTGCATGTAGAATTCTACCAGTCTTTTGTGGTAATATTTTTTTTTCCTTTAGCCATTTAATGTTGCCATTCTATTACCTTTTGCCTGTTGCCATTTCAATTTGAAAATCTTTGTCAGCGTTGTAGATATTATGTTGTAGGTATTATGCCATTTTTCTATTTGTTGCTATTGGCATTTTCTCCTTGTTTTGGTTCTCAGCATTTGACTATGATATACCAGCAGTGTGCATCTTGCTTGGTGGTTGTGAGCTGCTTGAAATTGTGTCTTTATATAATTTGTTAGTTTTGTAAAACTCTCAGTCAGAATTTTTTTTCAAATTGTTTAACTCTCATGCTTGCTTTTTTTCTTTCACTTAATTTACATATATTTTAGGACTTTCTCTTAAGTATCATGCAGTTCTTAAACATATTTCTGTATTGTACATCACTTTGTCACTCTGTCCTTCAAGTGGAAATTTTCAACAGGCTAAACTTCCAGTTCACTTATTCTGACTCCTTTTCTAAATTTCCAATTAAACTCATGTCATATATTCTAAATTTCATTTTTTTTCACTTCTAGAATTTCTAATTTTTATTATAAATTATAGTTCTGTGATATTCTCAGTCTGTTCTTCTAGTCTTTTGAAGATATTGATCAGTGTTATTTTAAACTATCAGAAAACTTTACCTCTTCTTCTAAGGCATCTCAACTAAAGTAAAGCATTTTTACCAGGCCCTCCACTTCCACAATCTTTGAACTACAACTTCTGTAGATTCAGCATCATTGGATTGACAATATAATTGCTCACATTTTTAAGCAAACCATATCCCCAGCTCTTTCTTTCCTTTTAGTATCTAGACAAACATCTGTGGATATATAGCTAAGGGTTGGCAAATGTCTCCACTTTTTTTTTTTTTTAATACTCTTCTCTCTGTGATCTTGGTCCCTTAACTCATAGACAAGTTCAAAGCCTGAAATCTAATTACAGATCTTCTAATTCAGTTGCAATGATGGAAATCTCATAATGCTGCGTCCTACCTAGACCCTATTGTCTTTACATTGCAATACCTTTCCTTTCTTTCCAATTTCTTGAAGTTATAAATTCTGGCAGTCTTGATTGCTCTCTGATTCCAGCAAACTATTTTTGGTAATATTTCCAACTTTTAGAGTTTTCTTCAGTGAAAGGATTAGGTTAATAGGAGATCCTCTGTCATTTCAGAACCAGTCTCTTCATATGCCTCTCATCACCTTCAGTTCTCATTGCTGTGTGTGACTTATGAAATTCTTCAATAAATATTATTTTAATGAAATATTATAGAAAACATTTTTAATAATGCAACCCCAAACTACATGGAAAAGACAAACATACTAAAATTCTACATCTATGGATATTTCTTACAACTATCTGAAATATAGAGTGAGTCCTTTTAATATGAGTAACAATTGAAAATCTTAATTTTGTAGAGAACTGATTGTTACAGATAAAATTATAGGGTAGATAACAAAAATAATAAATATAATACATTGTAATAGTAAATTTACAAATCTATCAAAGATCTATGCAGAAATAGAGATTTTGAGTCCTACTGAACAGTAGAGTTTGAAAAGACTTCCTTGAGGTCAAACTTTGCATAAGACCTGAAGGCAAATTAGTAATTCAAGCAATGAATAAGGAAAACGTAATTTCAGACAAAAAGAGCAACATGTGTAAAGGCCTGGAGGTATGAAAGTAAATTTAAAACATTACAAAGGTGCATGTAAAGGTAAGTAAATGCTCAGAGCATAATTGATCCCATTAAATATTAGTCAAATGAACAAAATGATAGAATTATGAACCTTTGACATTTGTTAATCCAATAGTAACCAGTCCTTTCATATGAATAGCCTTAAGAATAAGGTTCTGCTTAATTATGAAAGACACCAGGATATAGAAGAAATACAGAGTTTAGTGAGGAATAGAACTATAAACTACATTAGCATATGTGATGGAGAAAGACAACTATGCCCTTTTACAAAATATCTGCTCCTGAGACTTCCAAGGGTAGTGACTGGTATTGTTTCTACTGTATTCACAGGAAGTACTTTCTTCTATAGTACATATTTCAGATAAAAGCCCAACACTCATTTGAGACCATAAGTATAACCGGATCTCTGTATTTATCAGTGGAAAAGTGGTTTAAATTATAAATACCATTTACCTTTTTGCAGTGAAAGAATTGACGTGTTCTATAAAACATGTAAGGTAGGCAAAACAGTTTTCCCCTATTAAGATCATTCCTCAGTATTCAGTGCCAGCTAAATAGTAGGTACTCATTAATGGTGGTTAAGTATATGAAAAGGACTATCAAGGGAATGGTGAAAATCATCACTGTGCCAACAACATTTATGTTACACATTCTGCCTCTAGGTAAGAATTCTTGTTCATATAAATGCATTCAATGAAATGTATAAAAAATCTTAGATACTCACTAATAACATCAGATTTCCAAATGCATAGTTTGTTTAATATCTTAATATATTTAAACATACTTGTAAAACCTAGAAGATGGATTGTTATACATCAAGAAAAATATATGATTTTCTTAAGAAACATATAACACGTAAAGAATGAAATGCCATTTAGTTTTCAAAGGCAACATGTCGGAACTTAAAAACTTGAAATAAGAAATTGAACCTAGTAACTGTCAGCTTAAACTTGTGATTCAAAACTAGCATTAAAGAACTAGAATTGCTTTATAAGTACAACACAAAGTGTCTAAGGGAATAATAAAAAAGGAATAAGTTTAATTGCCAATATGTTACAAATGGGTTTCATTTTACCTTTTTTAAGTGTTGCCCTATTTAAACACCCTTTTCTAATTAAAAAGCACATTTTAAGAGCATAATTGTTGATAGCACTTCACCCTTTTATTTTAAATTATTGATATGCACAGCCCTGAAAATACATTTCTCGTGGTACATGATGCCCCAATTGAATTCAATGGCTAATTTTCTAGGATAAAGACTGCTGTATGTATTCATAAAAATCAAATAAGTGGAACACTGCAGACTTTAAACTGTCACCAGTTGTTCAAACTCAGACTATGCTTCATGGGCAAATGGGTACAAAGTCACACATATGGTAGCCTCTTCTAACGGTTCATGGTATCTCTGTCCTATTTATAAGCTACTTTACATTGATGAATTGGTCATCACAACTAAGATAATTCCTTTATTCCTATAAAGAAATATACATTTCATTAAAAGAAATCTGCTTAGCTTTTCTAGTATAATATTTGATTTCAGTTAAAGGAGTATTTGTATATTTTCAAATATTTGTATGTTATTAATAGTGAATATGAAATAATTGAAAGAAGAAGAAATATATCTATTAACAAAAGTGTCAATAAATTAGATGAAACTGTCATTTTTAAAAAAACACTTGAAATAGTATTTTCCTTTTCCCATGGTTCAGTGTTGGAGATTTAAATCAATACAATTCACCAAGCATCAGGCAGTTCTTTGGATTCCTAGCTACTAGCTTCATAATAAAACCTTTATTACTATTATTTCTTCATTTTATGACATATAGTCATTTTGTATAACTTTAATTTATTTAAGTGTTCAAAATATCAGACTAGAAAGAAGCAAGAAGGAAATAATTTTTGTCAACATAAGGTCAAGCAAATTTTTTAAAATACTCAGATGATTCCATTCCAGACTTAGTTCTGACTAAATGTCCATTTATGTTAAAAAAAACTCTTGAAGCCAGTATTCATCAAAATGTGCAGAATTTCCAGAGGCAAAGAAACAGTACAATCACGTAGACTTGAAAACTTGAGAAGAAAACCGATGATCTCTGCTCTTATTCAATTGTTTGGTTTATATAGCAAAGTGGAACAATATTAAAATAAAGCATTTAAGCTTCCAGGGTAAAGCCTAATAAATAAAAATAAGAGTGTTTTAAAATGGGTATTTAGTAAGTTACAGAATGGAACTATATATGAGATATTTTGTGGAAATATATATGAGATATTTTGCGTTTTCAATTGAACCAAATGTCTATGTCCTGTGAATGATGTTTCAAAAGGTTCTTATAAAACTATCAAGTAGTTGATGAGGCAGTGAAATGTTTTCAGAGAATATCCAATGAAAGTAGAAACTGAAAGAAGTAAGGGAAATTATTTGAAGTGTCTCTTGGAGGAACTTACTATTGGCCTAGTTTTGCTTTTTTTTTCTTTTCTTTCTTATTTTGCTTTTACTTCTAAAGCAAAACATTGAAAGGGGACTCTATATCCATTCTCTTTGACATAAGAGAAAAGTAAATTAACTTAATTTTTTATTCTGAATTAACTGATATTTTATCTCTATATATAGGTCTCGTATGTAGTATTTGAGGAAAAGCAGTACCTACATATTCTGGCTTGTTATGTATAATCATTAATACTCATAGTAGCTAATATGTATTAAAAACTAATTATGATACAAATAGAGTGCTAAGTATTTTCTTGAATGATCTCTTTTGGGCCTCACAACACTAAGAAGTGTGTAGTACTAATTATCCACATGTTATTTATAAGGAAACCAGATATTTGGGAGTCTGAATAACTTTCTGAAGGTCAAACAGTTTGAAAGTCTTTGAGGTGAAATCTGAGCCCATATTAGTCTGCTTCCCAAAATGAGTTTCTGTTTTCATGCCATATACTCTCTCATTTTGGAAAAGTGGCTGTGATAATCCATCTTTGAAGCATACAAACAAATGTATGTAAGAAATTATTGTCATAGTGTCATCCATTGCTGAAACCAAAGGTTAGTGAGTTGCTTATGAGTTGATAAAATAAAAATAATAAAAATTAACTATAATAACACCTTTGAGGAAGAAAGGAAAACTGTAAATAACATTTAGATATTATACATTCTAAACAAATAATTTAAATATCCATTATTCAGTTCAGTTACAGTACTGTACAATCTTCCTTACATGCATAATTTGTATAATCAAAACTATAGTCTACAACTCATTTTATAGCAAATAAACTTGGGGTCACACAGTTTAAATAGTTTTCCCTTTTTTTTACATTTTTATTTTCACATGCTTTGAAACTTATAGCAAAGATGCTAGAATAACATAAAGTATATTCATATACTCTTCTATCAATTTAAAAATATTCCATATTTGCTTTAGCTCTCATTGCTGAATCTTACTGAAACAGTTATTAATTTGATGGCTACCAAATGATAATTTTTAAAAATCTCCATCATTGCTATATATTTATTAAGTAGCATTGTACTTTAAATGAAATAATTTCCTTCCCCCAACTTTATATAATTATTATTTATATAAGTATAATGCAGGGTTCTTCTGTTTAATTGAGTGGGCTTTAATTTCTTGCTATTATTGTTTATATTGATACACAGAGTATATCAAACTGGAGCTCTTTCAAACTGGATCCAGTCTCCTTTTTTATATGCCCTATTTTTCTTTGAGTTCATCTTTACTTTTTGTCAAAAGGAGTTCCAGACTGACCTCATAATTCATTTGCCCAATCCTAAAAACAGCTAGTTCTCCAATGAATTTGTAATTAGTTTCTTCATCAGTGAGAAAGATGGCTCCTATTATACTAAATGCAATTATTTATTTATGCAGTACTAAACTAAACTACACTGAACTAAACTAAACTAAAAGAGTAGTTTATGGATTACTAATAACACTGCAAAACACAAATCTATTAATTATAGTTCAGGAACTA